>JASDQU010105271.1:91940-103153 GCA_032191745.1 Picea mariana
TTCTCAGACTTCTACTCATCTACACTACTCTCTAGACATGGAAAAACCAACGGTCCAGATGCTCCCACAGACCTTGGGGATCTACAGTCCCGATTTCCTCGCTATTCATGAAGATAGAGGAAAAGGGGGCAAGGCACATAATGCCCTTCTTTCTTTCATCAATCTAACGGTCGTGAATGACCACAGATCTTCTGACAGGACCTCATCCGTCGATTCGTTACTTATCCCTACGCTGCTACTTCAGAATTTTAAGAGGGTCATTCTTCCTCGTACATGGTTATTAAGACTTGTCCATTCAAGTCCTTTTTCCAGGTTGTTGGTAAACCTTTCCAAGGAGGGAATCTCTGTGAAGAGATCCATTTCAGGGCCTTCCTGGAGATGGGTAAGGGGAAACAACTTCCCGAGAATGGGCCGGAAGTCTGACTTGGTTCAACTTATGAGAAATTAAATTCATTTATCAAGCATGAGCAATTCATTCATTTTTTTTTATAAGCATATATCTACCCTTTCTTACCAAAACACTGCACAGACATTCTTTACTACAAACGTTCACAATTTCATAGTTTATGAGCATGTACGTCAACATATGAATTTCAAGATGCAATATGTAAAACACTTATCAAAAATAACACCAGGAGTGAAGTGCAACTGCTGAGAGGGGTGCTCGTTTCCACCCAACCGTAGGCGTAGCGACTCCCAAAGGATTTACCACTAGCCACCCCCGAGCTGAGACCACAATGCTGTGAGACTGCATCTCTCTGTCTGCCAGTGACCAGGAGCGAAGGTTGCAATCCTTCCTCTCTCCTATCACTCACTCTGCGTAATACCAAAGTTCCCCTCACGTCTGCCCCACAATCACTTCTTCCCCGTGCCTTATCCTCTCACGAGGTTGCGTGTGGTGCGCTTACCCTCGTGCTAATCAGGCCTGACGGCTCTACCGGATAGGCGATTCACCTTCCCATCCCTCATTAAGCCATCAACCTGCCAGCCTGTAAGGCATTAAATTCAGGGCCAGCGAGCCGCTTTTGGTTCTCCAAGCCAGTGGAGTCCAAATACGGTGTTAATTCTCGGTGGAAGTTAACACCACCTTTCCAGGTTCCCTCCGTCGCCATCGTGGTCTCTTTTTTTGCACATCCCCTCTCAGCAGTCCTGCAATAAATTCGAAATGTTATTCACATTCATTGACCTCTTCCTCAAGGTCCATTTACATCACATATTCACATTTATGAGTTTGCCATAGTTCTTGGCCAGTCCAGTTATATTTACAAGCTGGGGGAAACAGGGTGTTACACGCGTATATGTAAGTTGGCTTATGTATATGTGCACAACACGCATATACAGAAGTGCACACACACGAAAGCCAACTTGCGTATATGCGCATTTATGGAAGCAACCTTCCGTAAATGTGCATATTTAGGAAGTTGGCTTCCGTATGTGTTTTTCCATATATGCTTATTTATAGAAGTTTCCTTCCATATATGCGCTCTTCCGTATACACACATACAGAATCCAAATTAAGTATATGCACATTTATGGAATAAACCTTCCATACATGTGAATATATGAGAATTTGTCTTTTGTATACGTGTGTTTCATATATGCTTATTCACAGAAGTTGGCTTCCATATATGCGCGCTTCCATATATGCACAAATATGGAAGTCAACTTATGTATATGCGAATTTACGGAAGTTGGTTTCTGTATATGCGTGCTTCCATAAATGCACATTTACAGAAGTTAGTTGTCGTATGCGTGCTTCCTTATATGCACATTTATGGAATTTGGCTTCCATATATGCATATGAAAGACAACTTACATATATGCGCATTTATGGAACCAATATTTTGTAAATGCGCATATATGAGAAGTTGGCTTTCGTATATGCGCGCTTCCGTATATGCACATTTATGGAAGTTGGATTTCATATATGCACGCTTCCACATATGCACATATACAAAAGCCAACTTATGTATATGCGCATTTATGAAAACAACTTTATGTATATGCGTGTTTCTGTATATTCTTATTTACAGAAGTTGGCTTCCGTATATGCACGCTTCTGTATATGCGCATATGTGGAAGTCAACATATGTATATGCGCATTTACGGAAGTCAGTTTTCATATATGTGTGCTTCCGTAAATGTGCATTTACGGAAGTTAGTTGTCATATGCGTGCTTCCGTATATGCACATTTATGGAAGTTGGATTTTGTATATGTGCGCTTCCATATATGCGCATTTATGGAAACAACTTTATGTAAATGCCCATATATGGAAAGTTGGCTTTCATATATGTGTGCTTTTGTAAATGCGCATATACGCAAGTTGACTTCTGTATCTGTGCACGTATATTTACAAAAGCCATATATAGAAGCAACCTTCCGTAAATGGAAATTAGATTCCGTATATGTGCATTTACGAAAGTTGGATTATGTATATGTGCGCTTTTGTATATGCACATATACTGAATCCAACTTCTGTAAATGTGCATTTACGAAAATTGACTTCTGAATATGCGCATTTATGGAAGTTGGATTCAGTGTATGGGCGCTTTCATATATGCGCTTGTTAAAAAATTAAAATTAAAATTAGCTTAACCCTAGTTTAAGTTTATGGTTTGAATGCATTCATTATTTCTTTATCATGGTTTGTTTACCATGGTTTTGTTGTGGTCCTTGTTTATAATTATATACAAATTTATTGATTTTCTCTTTGTATGTTTGGAAGAAATGGTAAATTTCATATTCTTTAGTAATTCATATAAAAAATAAAATCTTTTAATCCTTGAATAATTTTGTAACAAATTTTTAATTTTTTAAATGCTTTAATCTTGTAACAAATTTTCTTTCATTTGTCAATTTTAAATTTTACAAAAAAAATCATATATATATATATATAAAGAGTGCTTTATTATGTTCTTTCTCTCACTTTTCTTATAATCAAATGTTTTTATTTTTGTGTATATGACATCACGCGAAACAAATGTACATGGTTATGACAATGCTTTATGTTATTATGAATTTATAAACTTGTTTGTATGGTTTGATGTAGTAGGGAAGGCTTGAGAATATAAAAGATATTTTTCATTTTATAATTTATCAAGAATTTTTTATCTTTAATTTTTTTAAATAATTTCACTTTTTAAAGTATTTTTTATTGAAAAATTATAATATGGTATGTATTAATATTAATATATTTTAATTTTTTATTTATAATTATAAAGCTACGAAATTATTAAGTTTCTAACATTAAAATATAAATTTTAAAAGAGTAGAATAAAAAATATACAAAATTAATTATAAAGTATAATGGATATATGTCATAATTAAGATTTTGTCAACAAATTCTAAACATACTCATCCAATCACCTTATACTTAAAAAGTGCAATCAAACTATTGCATTGATTAACAATAACAAAAGTCTATTTTTCTATTCATTTTGTTTTCCATAATCTCAAAGCATCTATGCTTAAACCTGTGTACTTAAAATATAAGTTATCTTTTTTTTCCAAATGAAAATTAGTTATAAGCTTTGATCAAAATACAGTCAACTTTTTAAAAAGGATCATACACATAATCTGTAAATATAACCCCAAAAATAGCTTTGCCATCCATAAGAAAATCATCCAAAATGAGTACTAATTACTATTACTCATTTCCTATCACGGAGGACGTTGGATTTCAGAATAGATATAAGTATTCCATTGTTGTTGTTCCTCCCAGTTCCCATTGGTAATATGTTATTTTACCTTCTAGATCAGTGAGAGTTGATTTTGATAGTTGATCTGCTTCTTTATTAAATTCTCGATATACATGGTGAAAACTGGTAGCCTGGAAGCCCTTTAAGAGATCTTTAATTCTACTCTTCCAGCCTTCTATCGAGCACCCCTTCAGTTTGGCCTTGTCGTTTAATCATTCAATAATCACTCTAGATTCTCCACAAACTTGAATATTTAGAAGAGATAGATCAGAGGCTAAGGTCAGGGTCACCCATATGCCCAACAGCTTCACCTTAGTATTGGTGCCTTCACCCCCATTTAAAGTCCATCTAAACACACAAGAGTCAAAGGTTTTTATTACTCCCCCTGCCCCACACACCGCCTTGTTATTCTGAGAAGCCCCATCAAGGAAGGCTAAAGAATAACCATCTAAGTACAGTAGATTACAATCTCTCAAGGGAGCAACTGGAGAAGAAGTAGAATGTTGCTTATAAAGGCCCAACACTTTAATGTGGACAGTTTGTATAGACACCAATTGGTTTTCAAAGATTGCACGATTTCTTTTGTTCCATATAAACCAAATTATGATCGTTGCAAGAGATGGAGCCATCGATTTATCTTTAGTCCAGTTATTAAAGCAATCAGATAAATCCTTGCCTTCCCAATTCCTCTTAATATTATAAATGCTTTTTAATCTATCCCAGATCTTTTTGGAAAACTGACAGTCAATGAAAAGGTGGTTAATATCCTCACTATTGTCTTTGCACATAATACATTGACTTGGACCTTCCCAACCTCTTCTCTGTAAGATATCCCAGGTTAAAAAAAATTGATCTGTGGCCAGCCAAATGAATAGTTTAATCTTTAACTGGATATCCCATTTCCAGATAGATTTTCTCCACTCCATAGTCTGGAAATTTAAAGTTGAATAGAAATCCAAATAAGAATTTTTAACAGATAACTGACCTGAAGTATTACCTCATGTCCACAGAAGTTGATATGGGATGTCCTTTAGATTAACGCTTGCTCCTATTAGAGATTTCAGATATTGATCCCATTCTGCAGCTAAACTTCCTCTCAATCCCAGATCCTTGTCGTCGAACTAGTTCCCAATTGTAGCATCATAATTTAATACCTTTAATGCTTGTGCTAGGACTGATATCTTTTCTTTTCGAAGACTGCCAATGAGCTCTCTCGAGAGGATGGACCTATCTCTCAATCCCAGAATGTAATCATTTCCTACAGAGATGAGTTTTCCCGATCCCAACATCCAGCTTATCCAGTGGGTAATAAGATGGATAGATTTTATTAAATTTTTCCAAATTCATGATGTCGATCTCTAGTGGAAGGATTCATTTCTTAACCATTTCTCAATGGTTGAATGATGAAGATATTTATCCATTACAATTCGATGCCAAATGTCGTCCTGAGTGAGAACTCGCCAAAGAGTATTTGCATTTAGTATTGTGTTAAAGTGGGTTAAGTTTCAGAAACCCCAACCTCCATAGGACTTTGGCCGAGATAATACATCACACCTACAAAGATGGTAGTGATTGGAATCCTTATTTCCCTTCCACAAGAAATTAAACATAAGTTTGTGGATTTGATTAATAATGGATCGTGGGATAAGCTCCATGGACGTTCAATATATCGGCTGACTCTCAAGAACAGACTTAAGAAGGATATATCGACCCCCCAATGATAACCAATTATTGCACCATGAGCCAATCCTGTTGCCCAATTTAACTACTAACCAGCTTCAATCCACTGCCCTTTGAGCACCAATCTTTAGGAAGTAACCCAAATATTTTAAACCCAAATTAAGATCTGAAAATGTATAAGTAATAATTTAAAAGCGGAGAGGTCTGATTCAGTTAACACTGCAAAATGCAAAGTTGTTTTTGCTATATTGACTTGGATACTTGAGGCTTTGCAAAATAGAACAATGATTTTTCGATTTCAATCCATTCATGGATATCGGCCTTTGTCAGGATTAGTACGTCATCCACAAAGAACATGTGTAGTATATTTATCATTCTTGATACTTTGATTCTTGTAATCTTTTTCTCCTCTTTGATTTTTTTTAAAAGAAGACCGAGTCCCTCCATGACCAAAATGAATAAAAGGGGAGAAAGGGGGCAACCTTGGCGCAAGCCGCGACCACTCCGGAAAAATATAGTAGTATCACCGTTTATCAACACAGCAAAGGTTGGTGAAGTAACACAACCCATAATCCATCTCATCAACTGCATGAAAAATCTAACTTGTAATAGTATCATCCAGAGCAAATCCCAGTCTATAGAATCGTAGGCTTTTTTCAAATCCAGTTTTAGAACTAAGGATTTGGATTTCTTCTTTTGAATACTATGAAGACACTCATGAGAAATCCCTATCGCATCATGGATTCTTCTACCCTGTAAAAATCCTAGCTATTCCTCGGAAAGAAAACTAGACAGTAGTCGCTTAATGCGATTTGCGATGACCTTAGAAATCAAATTATAACAAATATTGCACAAATAAATGGGCCTATAATCCTCGAAGCAAGTTGGATTATTTTCTTTGGGAATCAAAACCAGAAAATTGCAGTTTAGACTTTCAATTATAGATCCCATCTTTCTGGATTCTTCAATCATCTAAACCAAATCTTCATCGACCAGATCAATGAAAATTATGAAGAATTCCAGGGTCCAGCCGTCAGGACCAGGACTTTTGTCTCTCTGAAACTTAGTGAGAATTTCTTTTATCTCATCCAAAGTAACCGGTTCATATAAAATGCTTTCTTCTATCTCATTAATCTTCTTAGAGTAAAGACCAGATAGTTGAACCTGTTTTCTTATGAAGGAATCAGATTGGACTTTATAAAAATCATTGAAGTGTTGTGCAGCTGCTACTTTAATTTCACTCTGATCTTTGTAACTTCTCCCTTGGCTATCATTTATTTCCCAAATATTCTTATGAATACGCCTCTGATTTGAAACCTGATGAAAATATTTTTTATTACTATCCCCACTCCTGATCCAAGTTGCACGGCTCCTCTGTCGCCACTTTTCTTCAGAAAATTTTAGTAGATCTTTTCTTTGCTTTTCTAGTTGGCCAAGAACAATTTCCAGGTCCGGCCGTGAATTTTCATCCACTAAATTTAGGAAGGTTTCTTTGATCTGAGTTTCAAGAGAAACCATTCGCTGTTGTATATTTCTTTTTCGATCTTTCGCCCAGAGTTTTGACTTAATTTTTAATTCCTTTAACTTCCAAACCAATCTACACTGACCGCTAGGCTCCAACATAAACTTGGGATCTCTCCAAACCTTATGTACTAAAATATTATAATCCTCCTCCGGAACCCAAAGCGGATTCACTTTAAAAGGAAATCCTCTATACTCAGGAGAAGTCTCCAGTTGTAGTAGAATAGGCGCATGATCCGAAATGAAGGGAAACTCCACCCAGGACCGATAAAGACCACATATATTTAACAATCCTTCTGAAATGATGCATATGTCCAATATTTTAGAAATGGCTTGATTCCCTTTATGCCCATTTCCCCAAGTTGGGACCAATTTAGCTAGGTGAATATCCACAAGATTTTTTGTGCTCAGCATAGTCCTGTAATAACCTGCCATAGAACCAGATACATTAGTGCCTCCCCAAACTTCATCTGGATACAGAGTAATATTTAGATCACCAGCAATGATCAAATTGTTGATTGATAGAATGCCACTTTCAACCACATTATCCCAGAATAACTGCTTTTCTGCACAAGGTCCATAAACATTTAGTAAGGAAAGTTGCAATTGGATAGAAATAACTTTGTCGGTCAATAAAATACCTCCGAAAGTTAGAAGAGGTTTCATATCATAAATAGAGGGATCACAAGTAACTAGTAACCCTCTCGAGGTACCCAGGGAGTTTACAACACATGTCACCTAGGTAGGCCGAAAAACATTCACAAAATCCCTCGCTTTTTGTTCTGTAACCATGGTCTCTTGTAAAAAAATAATTTCAGGACGAACTCTATCCAGTAAACACTGAAAAGAGACTACTTTTAGGGTGCCTCCTACCCCACGGATATTCAATGACAACAGGATCATTATTTGGTCCTTGCTATATCCTTCAACGCTCTAAGTGCCCCACTATCATAGGTGGAAATATCACTGTCACCGAAGGTGCTTGCCACTCCTGCTAATTTCTTTCATGTACTTTTGGATTTTATAAGGGAATGCTCAATTCCTAATCCCCTTGGCCACACAAATTTCTTCCCAGAATTTTCCAAACGTGTGTCGGTGGTTACAGAGCTATCACCAAGAGGATATTTGTAAATAGTTTTGCCCAAATAAGTAGGTAAAGGGATTGAAGAGTGTTTATCCCGAAGATAGGGAAAGAGGGACTCAAGCACCTAAGACAGGGAAGAATCATGTTCGACAGACTCTCTACATTCGGTAGGATCTCATTCGATGATGAACATATGTCCGAAGAGATAGAATCGGAATTTATCAGACTCTGCTCTACTAACACAGGGCTTTGAGTAGAAGGGTTCTCAGAGAAAGAGGTGCAAATAGTGAAGGGAGTATCCACAGTAGCCTCTGGAGTGACTATAGGTAGTTGATTTCTCCCTCTATGGGAATGATTTGGAGCTTCTATTAAAAAAGGATCAATATCTTTGTTGGCCTCCCCTTGGCTGAGTAACCCAGAGGTTGAGTGACTTAACCAACTCGAGAGTCTAAAGTCTCTATTTCCCAGAATGTTAATGACTGATAAAGAGATGGGAAAAATGATTTGATCTTACCTGAGATTGAATCCAGAGTAGTAGTTTGATTATCGCATTCCCCAAAGGGCTGGACATCTCCATGCCCAAAAAGTTCCACTTCTGGCGTTCTGTCTGGAATATCCCAATTGCTCAGCTCTTCATCGACATCCTCCAGAATCGTTTTGCCTTTACAGTCTCTACGAAGATGGCCTATATTTCGGCATAGACTACACCAGAAGGGTACCCCCATATAATCCAGTATTTGTTTGTTACGTCGCCTGCGCCACTCTATCTATATACATTATGGCAAGCCACAATGTATATTTATCTCTACGAGCAGTTTACCAACTTTCCTTAGTAGCATGCTGAGAGCTTGATAGTCAACCGTAATGAAGGACCCTAACATGTTACCTATGGATTTGAGAGCTCCTTTATTCCAGAAGTGAATGGGTAGCCCAGGTAATAGAACCCAAAGATGCCTCAAAGGAAAATAATCCGTTTCAGGATCAAAGGATACTCTTCGTATCTTTATCATTAGGTTGCTCTCTTCGAAGACCCAGCGCGAGGCTAAAAGGACTTTGGTGTCTTCTAGGGAGTGACAAATAAAGCCTATCCATCCTTTTACCAGGTAAATAACCTCTGGCACGTATCCTAAGACAGGATTACAACACCTTTCTAACCACAATTCGAGTGGATCCTGTGCTAAATAGTGGCAAGAGACCCGACCAACCAGGCAGCACAGTGCCATATGACACGTTTCTTCAAGGCCAATGTCGGAACCGAGAAGAAGCTTCTTAGTGACTTTATTAGGCTTCCAAAGCTTCCTCTTAAAACTAGTTTGAGATGTCTGAACTCTGACCTTGCGTTGAGCTCTAACATGAGTCTCTAACCCACCTACACTAGATAACGGCACAGCCAAATCCTCTCCACTCCGAATACACTACGCCAAACATGGGATAGACTGTGTAGTATTTGAACGAAAGACCGGAAAGGAGGGAGATGAAACCAACTTAGAAGGTGGCATAGTCGAGCAATGAATAGTGCCTCATGAGATCTGTGTGGAGTAAATACCTCCCAAATGTCTCCCTCCTCGTCATACGAGCTCATAATTAAACTGACAGAATAATAGTTAATGAGGAACCAAAAAAACCTTCGAAAATAGCCACCTCGGTCACCCTTCGTCGGATGGTCGAAGGACCAGTAACCAAAAAAGGTAACGTGGAACGTAGTAGAGAGACTACGGGCCAATAACTTCAGTAATACTACTGCAGCAGTAACAATAAAATAGATAAAACAAACAATACCTCCAATAGGATAAAAAAGAGGGTCCCATCAAGTATATGAGGAAAATATGAGAACCTACTGCAATAAAGAGCAATAATGGGAAATGACAGTCCAAACCAACTCCTAAATGGAAAATAAGGAGGAGAAAGCAGTGTTATAGACTCGAAACAACGGGTCAAGCTCGATAATTCTAAGAATCAAGCAAAGAAATCTTGGTTTTTCGGCAATCTCATATTGAGAATGTTGGGTGGTTAGTAGCAAATAATCCCATTGAGTGCACTCATAATACGATACGATATGGCGGCGTCCCCACAAGAATAATTCATGTCGTCCCCCTGTTGGTTCCCCTCCACCTTGATTATTAGAGCCTTCATTGAACACCAACGAGCCCGAAACAGAGAGCCTCCTAAACCATTCCTTTGGTCTAGGCTCCACCTATGCTTTTCACTCTATCAAGGGCAAGCACCTAAAGTGACTCGTTTTATCCTGATTTGGTTGGTCCTTCGTATAACACTACTAGCATGCTCAGAACCCTAAGGCTATTGTATTCTCTGAGGTGGTTGGTTTCCTTATATCTACAATGTACCAGCCTTAAAGTCCCTCGTTCCCCCATACTTGATTCGAGCTCATCTCCAGTCAAAATGAGGGTTGATTTGTGTTCCCGCCAATTCCATTTTGAAAAAAACTGCTACTTCTTCTTCGGCTCTCCATCCCCTTAGGAGACTCCCACCTACCTTACATGCCAAATTATTAGGTTTCTTATTTGTATAGCGTCTTCCATTTTCACTTAGTGGTGTGCACTGTTACATTTGAAAAAAAAAATTGAATATAAGTTATCTATGTTATTATATTCCACAATTACCAATAAAGATACATTAATTTCCTTTTGAAATTAAACTATATAAAGACACATAAAGTATGTGAAAAAATATGAAATTCCTCTTGTATCAACAAGAATGTGAAATATTTATTAAATTATTATATTATATTTTATAAATATTTAAAATAAAATTGGATTACATGCGTAAAATAAAAAGTTATGTTTTGTTCATTTAGTTTTTCCATAATATTGAAGCATTTATGTTTAAACATGTATGTTTAGAATACAAGTTCTTCATATTATCATATTCCACAATTAACTGCAAACACATTAATTTCTTGTAAAAATTAGAATATATGAAGTAGGGCACATAAAATGCTTGTCAAAAATGAAACTTCTTCCTATATTGGAGAGGCTAGACTGCAATAAGGTACATATTTAAATAAAAGTGACTTCCATAAAACCAATTTTACCAAAGCTATAAATTTGTAGCCCAAGTTACTTAAACTCGGTGCATTGTTTAGACTTCAAAGTAGTAAGCCTAGTGGGTTTCGTGAGAGCAAAACTAGTTGAACATATATGCTCTATGTATTGTTTGCGAGACTTGAACCCACGTGCTTTCAAGCCCTTTGGTGTGATTCTTGTCCTT
>JASDQU010105272.1:0-14040 GCA_032191745.1 Picea mariana
TGGCCAGTTAAAATTATTGGAACATGATAAAGTTGTCCTTCATACGATGTGGAGATTTCTACCTACTTCTTTCACAAATAGTGAGTTGCTACTGCATGCAAATGTTGACACATTTATTGTGTTTCGTTCTGTTGTCCCTATATTTGTTGCCATTGGTGAAAGTTTGTACTTGAAGCAGCCTTGGCCTTCTGCTAAAACTTGGTGTTCACTAGCTATTATTTTTGGAGGTGGCGTGCTTTATGTTTCCACTGATTATCAATTTACAGTAATGGCATATAGTTGGGCCTTGGTATACTTGGTAAGTATGTAAATAGAATTTGTCTATATAAAGCATGTAGTCATGACAACTGGGTTGAATACTTGGGGCTTAGAGCTATACAATAACCTGGAAGCTTTTCTTACTTTCCCATTGTAGCTACTTATCATGGGTGAGTTGAAGAAGTTGAAGCAAGATAGCTCACATGAGTCCGATTGGTATTCATTAGGAGTATTGCTGCCAGTTGGGCTTTCCTGTTTATTTGGATTGTCAATTTCATTTTTTGGATTTTCCTGTCGCAAGGTTATATCTCTAACAGGTTTTACTGTTTTAGGAAATGTGAACAAGCTTCTGAAGGTGGTAATAAATCTTGTCATATGGGATAATCATGCAACATTTATAGGAACACTTGGATAGTGTAAAGATTCATGCATGATTCCAGAAAGAGTTCATCATTGATGAAGCATTGCTAGTGTTGGAGCCACCCTTGTTTTTCACCTTGCTAAATTTTCAATTTTTGATACTTGAGATCTAAAGTTGCTTTTCTTGTCCTTCCGAAATCATAAAGCTCTGAAATCCAGTTCCATGAATAGCAATGCTTTGTCACTTTCAAAAAAAAGGGTCCATTTTTTGCAAGTATGTTTGTTCTTTTTGCTTTATTTCAGGGTCTCACAAGTCGGGCACTTTATTTCTTGAATTTACATGTTCCAAGTCGCGAAAATGCGAACTCGGTTCTGAATTTCGTCCAAGGCATTAACCAGGATAAAAACTTTAACCCATGATTATGCCTCGTCGGGGTTTCACGCCTCGGCATCCGTCAGACCCGAGTTTTTGTTCTTACCGCCCCGATAACTGAGAACGCGATGACTTTGTGATAACCTTGGTCGGAGACTAAAGGTAAAAAACCAACCTTGGTTAAATTTGGTTCTCGGCACTTCGTCACTCGGCACTTTCTTTCATCAAGTTAGGGTGTCCAAAATTCTAATTTGTGAAGTTGCGAGATGATTATAGCAAGATTAATTAGTCGCCTAATCTTAGTTTTCCTTCTCTTAATTCGAGCCTTAATTATTGCCACATCGCGATATCGCAACTCGGCATATCATTCTCCCAAAAGTTTGTCTTCGAATTCCCAAGTCGCGATATGGTGATTTAGTTAATTATATAATTAAGGATGTGCCAAATCACTATTACAGTTAATTAAGATAAAATTAGCACTCACAGTCTCGCGAGTCGAAGGGTCAAAATGTAAAAAGGGAATTCACGATGCGGCGAAAAGCGAGAAAATTATTTTCGTTAAGATTTGTAATTTCAATTAAAATGAGATACGTCCAGCGCATAGAGGCTGGCACACTTCATGAGGTACTTACTTTCTCTCCATAACCTGATTTCCTGTCAAGCCGCCGAACATTGATGATATTAATGAAAAATTAGGGTAAATCCTCGAAAAAATAAGATCGGATTTACACAATAAATTTGGTTTGATTTGCGATTTGACAGACTTATTTCAAAGGTACAGGATTTTCAAATATATACGAGAGTTTCATTCGATTTTAAACATTACTCATAAATGCACAGAGCTCACTTTTCTCCGAGCAAACTCATTTCCGCATGTATACATAGGTCTATTGCAGAAGAGAAAAAAAGAAAGCGTCAGCCATGGCTCCAAGAAGAGCAGCGAAAGCGGGTGTCGAGGTTGCAGCATAGGGTCCAGACAATGTCTCAAATACTTCTCCTCAGACTAGCGGCTCAGTAGCCACCTGGTCGTCTATCACAGATATTCTGAAATCCAAGTTGGTAAACTACCCAGACTTAGATGACGATGACATTGATATTGTAAGGGACGACCTGAACACTAAGTACAAGACAATTGTTCAGTCGGGGATGCACCTGGTTGCAACCAGACCTCGGTTTCTCCCATACTACGACATGATCTGATGGGCATTGGATCACGTCGACTTACCCACCAGAACCATCATAAATGACCGACGGAACACGGTCGGGACTTTCAGACCAGAGCATATCCAGTCTATGTATAAAATCCCAAAAACTTTTGAATGTACATATGGCAAAGAATTCCTGGAGGAATTCAAAAAGAAGGAATGCGAGGAGTATGATAAAACCATGCCTGGTTTGATAAAATATTGGGGTTCGTGCCCCACGATATTCAGAGCGAATGACAAGGGCGTGTATTCAATTTCTTCATTGGAGCCACAGTATAGGTATGTGGCGATGATGACGTGCCGACTTTTCGGATGGGAGGATACCGTGCATTTTTACATCGAGTGGGTACCTCTCATCTTCCAGGTAGCATAAGGTTCCTCATTTAATTGGGCGAAGATGCTCTCTGACAGTTTTTTCAACAGGATCACAGAATACCGGGAGAAAAAAGCAGTTGGGAGACCATCCGGATTCTTCATGTCCGCATATATCATGGACACAATATGCTCCATGAGACCTTTCCCTTTAATGAATTGGGCTTGGAGTCCAACCGAAGAAAAAAATATGCATGAGTACCACGATAAGCTATGGGAAAATAATGCAAATAAGTTTATTTATGAGATTTTCAACTGGGTGATGGTGCCCCTGCACGTCACCATTTTTGGTCTTTTGCCACCCCACATCTCGGATAGCATTGCTGCGAACCTGAGCAGTATCGTAGACTGGTACGTAGAAGAAGAATTTTCCTATTTTAGAGTTTTCAGAGCTGTCGTTCCTCCTCTGGCGCTCCCACAATTTATCCCCGACAAACTGGAATGTCGCGAGATTGCTCGACAAACAGTGATCGGCGGTGTAAGCAAAGAACTGAAAGCATCAGCGAAGAAGGTATGGTTGTTTTTCCCTGTTCGGTTAAATTCCTATTCCTTATTAGATTTTGGACATGCTAAGGATAAGGCTGCAACCTTAGAAGGCTTGAATTTGGCCTATATTGAGTATAAAAAGCATGATCCACAGAGGATCGTAAGCACCCATTTGGGAAGTTGTGGATTAAATAGGTTCGAACACGAATGCTCACCCTTGGATGATGTTTTTCGAGGGGCGAGATCCTATCCGGAAGTGCAATTATGAATCAGATCTCTAGCGCCCAAAGACAGGGATTCTGTTTTAAAATTTTAGGAGAATAGGAAAAGATGCCTCCTCGTTGTGCTGGGAGGTTTGGGACTTTCCAAGGATAAAGAAAAGGAGGCCGAAAGTTCTGAGAGGAAAACTTCTAATCCCAAAAAACGTCAGGAAGGGGAGCAAGAGAAGAGTCCCGAGCAAGAGAAGAGTCCCGAGCAAGAAAATAATCCCGAGCAGGAGAAGAATCCTGAACAGGGGAAGGATCGCGAAACAGAAAAAGGGACAACTGACCCACCCAAGGAACAGGGTCCAGAGGTGGAAGTGAAAAACACCGACCCGCCCGAAACTTAGAATCCAGAGACAGGGACAAAGACGAAGACCCCCAATCCTCTGAAAGAACAGGACTCACTCGTCACACCAGGAAAGGTGGCGAAGCATATCGGACAACCCATCACCTCTGTCACACCCTTGCAGTCGACACAGGGAGATGTTAGCGAGGGATGGATATTTGGTGAGGAATTAAGACCTATAAGGGCAGAGGAACTCCCCCCTAATGAGTTCTTTTTTGACAGAAAGAGAAAAGTTGTAGTAAAGCGGGAATTTTATCAAGAAGGAGAGTCCACTGTCAAAAAATTCAAAGTAATGACAGATGGGAAAAACAAGAAGAGTGATGAATTTGCCACAGAAATAGTAGGGACGCTAGGAGCGTATGCGTCTGCAAACCAGTTCTCGGTTGCAATGTTGAAAAATCAGCTCAAGAGAAAGAACCGATTGATCAAGACTCTTGAAGCCCGAGTAGCTTCGGCTGCGGAAGATGCTAAGAGTCAAGTGAGTGGAGCAATAGAGCTGGCCCAATTGGCTGATAAGAAAGAAATCTAGGTCCTCAAGACCAAGCTGGAACAGGCAAATTCAGTGATCCGAGATGGTCGGGTGCAGTCCGGCCACCAGAGGGATACGATCACACAATTACAGGCTCAGTTAGAGGTTGCAGAAAGAAAGGTGATTGACATCGATATTGTTAAATCTAGAGCAATCGACATTCAGAGTAGGGTATCTTCTGCTCAACAAAGTCTACTAAACAAGATAGGGGAGTTTCAAAAAGATTGCTTGTTAATGAATCAGGTTTATGAGAATCTGATTATCAAGGAAAGAAACGCAGAAGCTGCTCGGGTCGTCTTCCAGGAAGCAGTGATAGCTACCAACAACAGATTTTCGGCAGGGACCCCCGGGCTCTCCATTGCCAAACAGACTAGGGGTAATATTTTGTTAAAGAATTGGGAGCATGATATTACTTTAAGCAAGGAGCAGGCACAAAAAGTGACAAATTCACTAGAAGAAACCTTCAAAGTCATAAATGGTGAGCTGTTAGGGATGGAGAGTGGAGGAGACACAGAGACGCTAAGGAAAATGAATATGGAGAGGATCTCCCTCAACATGAAGGAGAAAAATGAGAGAAATTTGATGGAAATCTCTAAGATGGACAGGGAAGAGATGGCTCAAATTGATGAGCATCTAATTCAACCCAGCACACAACTCAGCAACCTTGATATTGTTGATGCATATATGGGAAATAAACTTCCACAATTAGCTCGAGAGTGCTATCTTGCCGAAGCCATTTGTCAAGCAGATCCATCACAGCTTGTGTCCCAATTCGTGGACAAATGTAGGATATGCACTGAGTCTATGCAAAGACAAGCACCTGGCACTTCTTGAAAACGGAGTAGAAGAGATGGAGTAATTTCGCTCCTAACAACTTCCAAACGGAACCGCCACAGCTTGTATCCAATTTTACGGACAGATGTATCATATGCACCGAGTCATGTAAAGGAAGCACCTGGCACTTTTTTGTAAATAGAATAGGAGAAGGCAAATTTGTATAAATAGAACAGAGAAAGAAGAAGGAAAGGCTGGACTTTTTGGGATCAAATTGTAATAGATTTTTTTGCATGAAGGAAGTTAATACAAGCAAATTTGGAGATTCCTAATTCCGTCACGACTGTGTTGCAAGTTTGTTTCGTTATGTTATTTTTTTCTTTTCATTTTTCTCTACATAATTGATGTGCATCACTATAATTTAGTACGACCACTACTATAGTGAAAAGGATTTTATCTTTATGTAATCATCTCTTGTCTTTCCTTTGCACCAGCTTTGAGCAGGTGTAAGACCAATTTGCATTTACAGAATCATATATTTAGTTACACTATATCAATTATGTCTGTGCTAGTTTCTTCTTCTATGTATGTACGAGTTTCCTATTGACAGGAACCTTACGTTGTCTACAGCTAAACGTTTTTTCTCTCATCCCACATCTTTTTATTGAAAATAACATAGTTACGAGAAAGGGCCTTCAGTTTGCGTTTTTATTTCATTCTTCATGCAAAGGTTTCTCTTCACTTCGACCGAATTGAACAACGTTGAAATCTCTCGTTAAATCATTTCATACTTGTACTATTCCTCAATGACTGTCCCCGCAACAATTCAACCAAATATTCAACCCGGGTTAGCTAATAAAATACATATCGCTTTAAATCTTTTTGACACAATTCTTAAAACTACAAACACCCGGGAGGAATTGGAACGTTCATGGGCAGCCATCGAACAAGATATTACTACCCAGGAACAGTTGGAAGCTAGACAGCTAGAACGTAGAAACTTTCATTAGTTTCCTATACAGAAGGTGACTTTATCTTCGTATACATCTTTCACATACCTTCGGATGCCTTGACACTGTACTCTAAGCCTTAGTACAGACTCAGGAACAACAACTAGCAGAGTTTATAGGTCTGCCAAGAATTGGAGAGTGTTGATTTAAATCCACAGTGCCATCAAACACAGCGTCCAGATTTTATTTTTTGTCCATTCACAAAGACTTGATTTGAAATAAGGACATTCCAATGTCTTTTCTGAACCAGGGGCAGAAGGACAGTCACACCTAAGTCCAAAAAGAGAGAAGGGGACCTCTTCCAAGAAGATGTGAAGTCATTTGCAGTAATAAAGGTAATTGAAATTTTGAAATTTTGATTTCTGAAAGTGTTTCACCTTTCGGTGGTTTAGGCGAGCCTGTGAGTGCTCATTAACCACCGAAAAGAAGTGATTTCGATGGATAAAGTGATTAAATCCAAATATTGTTAACAACAGAAAGTCTTTTTAACCAGAATATTCAAAATTCTGCCCAGATTTGAGATATTCAAGCTGGAATGATGTGAAATCTTCTGGAATAGGTTGATTATGAATTACCAAATCAATCCTAAACATTATTCTTGAAGAAGAAAGTCAAAAAGAAGTTTTTTGACCATATTTGGTCATTGTTAAAGGGAAAAATATCAGGAATCAGAAGACACATCACCCAACTCGAACTTCATCTTCAGGATATCATGATCAAAGCACATCTACGAGCCTTGGAAGGCTATCTGCACATATCAGAAGATCTAAAAATGATTTGTATCTGAAGCTGTTGTTGTATTGATACACGATCCAGAAAAGGTTTACATAGACATGGATGCAACCGGTTCACCTTCTTACTGTCATTGTTCATGTCTATGATGAGGAACTGACTAGTGGGACAAAGCCTAGCAAATTGGTCACTCTGAAATTTGAATACTTGCTAAAGTTGTATGTTGTTTGTGTTGGGGTTGATGGTATGCAAGGAGGCAGTGAGAACAATTTTGTTATAAACTTGTTTCCAAATAACATTGGGATTGAGCTTCCTCATCAGATAGCTAAACTGTCTTCAAGTCTCAACTTTGCATATCATAATAAAAGAGCACAAAGGCCATTTAAATGGATTTAGCAATTGGCAGGCATTGAGTTTTTGCCCGAAGCTCCTGCATTTCTTGCTGATAACATATCTGGAGTTGACGAAGCTGCAAAAGGTGCATCAACTATGGCAGGGCTGAATATATATAGACAACTACATCTGTGCACTATTTTTGTTGAATACCATATATGCATTTGGTTGTGGCTTACTGGAATCTGGGGTCAGCATTGGCTACTAGATCTATGGCTTTACAAATATCTGTTACCATTCATTTTTATCCTCCTTTTTCATATGTAACTTTTCTTGCAGGTCTTTTCCAGGAAGAATATTTACACTTGAAGGATGTCTACTATTCTAAACTGAACGATTTTATGGGAAACTGTTGCAATAGAGTGAAAGACTGGGTTGCACGCATTGACCATATAATGAGCAACATGAGAAGTGAAGCCTGAGTAGCTTCACATGTTAGGGAAATAAAATAGGATAAATCAATCAATCACCAAGAAAATTAAGTGCAGAACAGAGCAGAGGGATATTCTTTCTGCACAGGTAATCGAGATTCATCAAGTTTTGATTTTTGGGTAAGTTTTTATTTTCGGTGGTTTAGGCGAGCCCGTGTGTGTGCTCATTAACCACCGAAAAGGATGAATGACTCCATGGACCAATACTAAAGGCACAAGGTCTGCTAGGTTCTTGGACACCTCACAGGGAGGTATCCATCCCATTTGGAGCCAGATGTTAGCACTCAAAAACACATCGGCATTTTTGAAGGAAAGATGCGTAATCTTGTAGGGAAATTTTGACTAGCTTCCCTAACTCCAAATCCAAATCTGATTGCATCATTGGAAATATTATGATCTGTATATGTCGATCGACCATTTGAACATGCGAAACAAACATTCCACGGTTGAGAAAATTGATTTTTCCCAAAGGAAGTTTTTTCTGAAAATTATGACTTTCGGTGGTTAATTCACCCAGAAGTCTTCTATGTTAACCACCGAAAGCCTGTGTGTCCAGAATTGAATGAGTTTTTGCAAAGATCAAGGATTTTTTATATGAAAATATTTAAGATCTTTTTGAATGAATGACTGATGAATTATCAAGTCTATTCCAGCAGCTATTTTTGACAAATCATGGAGAAAAGAATTATTTTAAAGGCCTCTGGACAGCTTTAATTAAGACAGAAAAGCAGGGCACTTGGCCACATCAGAAAATTCGACTTAGTCTCTATTTGAAAGTCATAATGTAGCCTTGGAATGCTATTCTACACTACACCAACAATCAACAGACAAAGAGATCTGGGATTGACCTCATTTTGAGGAAATATCCCACTTATTTTGCAACCAATTTTGACTTGCTATTTTTGGTTAATTGGATCCATGTTTTTAGGATCAAAGAACTGTTTTGTAATGCTATAAATGTTATAATAGAAGAGGAACTAGGGTTCGACTTTGGAGACTTTTTCCATGTTATGTAACTCAAAACTTCTCATTTTCATATGAAGTAATACAAGCTTCTTTTGCCATAACTTGTTTAGATTCCATCTTCTTGTCTATTCTATACTTGCACTTGGATATTATATTCATGTTGTTATGCTTGTCTAATGCCAGATAACTGTCATATTATCGCTGCGTTCATAAGTTTAACTCTGCAAGTATTCTTGTGATTATTGTAATTGGCCATTCATATATGTCTATATGTGACTCTACTGATATAATAGTTATTTCTTCATCCATCCCTTATTTGAAAACTCTCTGAACATTTGTGGTTGAAAGCCTTGTCCATCTTGATGTGTTTATGCATGATTTGAGTGAAGAAGTGAGTCATTCCTTTGACTTGATCCAACCCACATTTTTTATTGAGAAAATAGTTACCAAAAGATTGAGTTACCAGGCATCTCCGACTTACAGCCTAGGAGAGTTTCCTGGAGGTGAAACACTTTCAGAAATCAAAATTTCAAAATTTCAATTACCTGTATTACTGCAAACGACTTCACAGCTTCTTGGAAGAGGCCCCCTTCTCTTTTTATGGACTTAGGTGTGACTAGGGACAACATAGATCCAAATTTGATGATAGACAAAGCCTGGACATTATTTCGGTTGTAATCATCTATATGGCGACTCCATGAAGGACGAATTCAGTGGAGACTCCACAGTAATCAAATGTCAAAATCATTTGCAGCTCTTTTGGCTTGGAGGTTTTCACCTCTTGACTTCTCAACAGTTCCTGGTTTCCCACATCCAGTTCCTTCTATAGATATTTGGGGAGATCACCTCCCAAGATTTTCAGAAAAGAAAGAAGATAATCCTTCAGATCATCTCATCAGATTTCATCAATGCATGATTCAGCTGTATGTATATCATGAGGATGTGCTCATGAAGATGTTTGTCTTCTCATTAGAAGGAGATGCTCGTGAATGGTATCGTTCTTTACCTCCTTCTAGCATATCCTCTTTAAATGAGTTTCATAGAGTATTCCATCATCGATGTGAAAGGTATTTTTCTCGGGAAATTCTTCTTGAAGGTTGTTGTGAAGAATTTCATTCACACACTCAAAATGTCTATTCTTCTAGTTGTGAACATGAAATTCTTTCTATTGTTGTTGTTCAAGAGAAAGATCAGGATATTTTTCATTTTCCTATGCAAAACAAGGGAGTGGTGGATTCACTTGTCTTTGATGAAGAAGAATACTGTCATCCGGAAACTTCCGCAGTAGATATTGAAGCTCCTGCAACTGACATTGAAAAGTCATCCACAGAAATCAACAAGTTTGCATGCACTATACTTGAATATAGATCTGCAGACAACAAAAAACCATTCATCATCAACAATACAGTGAGTTTGCAGCCCTGTTCAAATTTACACGCAATTGAATGTGGCGGCTATTCTCGGAAGAAGGGTAGGTAGAGATCTTCTGATGTTCAGTCGAAGCATTAGAAAGAAGTGTTTTCTTATAGTGTCATTGATCCTTTTGCTGATTATCTAGAGTTCTCAAACAACATAAATTTCAAATTGCTCTTGTCAAACGAAGGTTGGTTCTGCTGCCCTTTCAAACTCCATTTCTATATGCTATGGTTTCTAATATTTTTCGAGTCAAGATCAAGCATGATATCAATAGATCAGTTTCTCACTTGGTTACATTGGAAATCAAGTTTTACTTGATTTATCTGTCTCTACTGGTTAGAGTAGGAATAGATAAAGGAATAAGTTCACCACACGAAAAATTATATCTTTTTCGGTTTGATCTCATAAATAAGCAGGAAGGCCCTGTAGTGAAGCCAAGGGACGATGCCTGCATACCCAGATCAATGGATCTGTTGGAATCTCTTGGATCACCAGGTGGTCTACTGCCCTTTAAAGACATACAGGAATGTGGATTTGATAAGACTACAGGGCTGGGAGATGTTGGAATACCATCTTTGGGATTCCTCTGCAAGCTACACATAACCCTATTCTAGATGTTCTGGCTTATAGGCAGGGGTGCTTTTGAATTAATGAAAACATGTTGATTTCAATTTCTATGATATAACTAGAGAGTTGGTGGTTAAGGGTCTCACCTCTCCTCCTATTTCCAAGGGAACTGAAGGAAATTATAATTCTATAGCAAAGGACTTAGCTTCAGATTTAGAAAACTACTCACAATCTGAGAATGGGAGTTTTCAAAGGGAAAAGCCTAGACCACCGCTATTTAGTGAGAATATAAATAGAAATACAGAAGGAGCACATGGAAGGCATATAAATAAGTTGATAGACGCTTGGAAGAAAAGAGTTGGTGCAGAAATTAAGCAGTCAGAAGAAGCTGAGACTGCATCAAAACAGGATAATTGTCGGCCTTACAAACTGATAATGCCCAAGGATCCTCATAATATTTTGAAAAATGGAGGCTCTGTAGATGCAAATGTGAGAGACTCTGCGGCTTTTGGGAACACTGTAAAGACTACTACCACTAACAATAGTTCGAGCATGGGGGAGGTTGCAATTTCTTTGAAAAAGAGTGGAGCCTCGGCAAAAGAAAGTCCTAACAGGATTTCGTCCAGTAACATCTCACATGCAGAAATGGATAACGCCTCTTTCCCAGATGAGAGGAGCAGCAATTCCAACCAATCCTTAAGCAATGGCCCCACACGGTCACCGATTTCATTCATTTATGGGAGTGTTTTTTCTCATCCAGTTATGCATTTCATATTTCTAATGGCCTGTGAATGGCTCTGTCAAAATGGATTTTCAATCATTGCAAGGAATCCGATGCATCAAAACAGCCGAAATTCCCTCATACAGGCACACAATTTCAGCTCTTGATCCATTCAAAGTGGCTGAAGAATGGTCGGAAGTTTGGCAAATTCACCATCCAACTTTCAATTGCACTCATATCTCCTAGATTTGAGGGACATATCACCATTTACTATCATGTCAAAGCCATACACACGGAGCAGGTGGAGTAAGTATTCAACCGCTTGCAGATATCAAAGGGTAACAGATGGGCAAAATTCTACTTTATAGAGTAAACTCAATGATACAGGTGTCTGTTCTCTGTAACAGTCGAGATCAATGCAGAAAAAATGTCTTCAACATCGCCTGACGGGGCAGGAGATTACAGTGGAGAGGAGAATTTAGAGCCCCTCAAAGAACTTCAGAAGCCATGGTATGCAAAATTCAAAACAGTGTGGCAGGATGCTTCTATTTATGGAATTGCAGCTGGGTATTGTAGTTCTGCTTCTTTGTTATTAATTATCAACAAGTGGGCAATCATGAAGTTTCCATACCCAGGTGCTTTGATAGCTTTACAATATTTGACAAGTGTAGTGGCAGTCTTGATTCTTGGCCAGTTAAAATTATTGGAACATGATAAAGTTGTCCTTCATACGATGTGGAGATTTCTACCTGCTGCTTTCACAAATAGTGAGTTGCTACTGCATGCAAATGTTGACACATTTATTGTGTTTCATTCTGCTGTCCCTATATTTGTTGCCATTGGTGAAAGTTTGTACTTGAAGCAGCCTTGGCCTTCTGCTAAAACTTGGTGTTCACTAGCTATTATTTTTGGAGGTGGCGTGCTTTATGTTGCCACTGATTATCAATTTACAGTAATGGCATATAGTTGGGCCTTGGCATACTTGTTAAGTATGTAAATAGACTTTGTCTATATAAAGCATCTTGTCATGACAACTGGGTTGAATACTTGGGGCTTAGAGCTATACAAAAACCTGGAAGCTTTT
This sequence comes from Picea mariana, assembly GCA_032191745.1. NCBI lineage: Eukaryota > Viridiplantae > Streptophyta > Pinopsida > Pinales > Pinaceae > Picea > Picea mariana. The sequence goes on from JASDQU010105272.1 coordinate 12,287, forward strand.
CTTCCTTTCCCATTGGAGCTACTTATCATGGGTGAGTTGAAGAAGTTGAAGCAAGATAGCTCACATGAGTCCGATTGGTATTCATTAGGAGTATTGCTGCCAGTTGGACTTTCCTGTTTATTTGGATTGTCAATTTCATTTTTTGGATTTTCCTGTCGCAAGTTTATATCTGTAACAGGTTTTACTGTTTTAGGCAATGTGAACAAGCTTCTGATGGTGGTAATAAATCTTGTCATATGGGATAATCATGCAACATTTATAGGAACACTTGGATAGTGTAAAGATTCATGCATGATTCCAGAAAGAGTTCATCATTGATGAAGCATTGCTAGCAGAGTTTATAGGTTTGCCAAGAATTGGAGAGTGTTGATTTAAATCCATAGTGCCATCAAATACAGCGTCCAGATTTTATTTGTTGTCCATTCACAAAGACTTGATTTGAAATAAGGACATTCCAATGTCTTTTCTAAACTAGGGGCAGGAGGACAGTCACACCTAAGTCCAGAAAGAGAGAAGGGGACCTCTTCTAAGAAGCTGTGAAGTCGTTTGCAGTAATACAGGTAATTGAAATTTTGAAATTTTGATTTCTGAAAGTGTTTTACCTTTCGGTGGTTTAGGCGAGCCTGTGAGTGCTCATTAACCACCGAAAAGAAGTGCTTTCGATGGATAAGCTGCTTAAATCCAAATATTGTTAACCATAGAAAGTTGTTTTAACCAAAATATTCAAAATTTTGCCCATATTTGAGATATTCAAGTTGGAATGATGTGGAATCTTCTGGAATAGGTTGATTATGAATTACCAAATCAAGCCTAAGCATTATTCTTGAAGAAGAAAGTCAAAAAGAAGTTTTTTTACTATATTTGGTCATTGTTAAAGGGAAAAATATCAGTAATCAGAAGACACATCACCCAACTCAAACTTCATCTTCAGGATATCATGATCAAAGCACATCTGCGAGCCTTGGAAGGCTATCTGCACATATCAGAAGATCTAAAAATGATTTGTATCTGAAGCCGCTACTGTATTGATACATGATCCAGAAAAGGTTTACAGAGACATGGATGCAACCGGTTCACCTTCTTACTGTCATTGTTCATGTCTATGATGAGGAACTAACTAGTGGAACAAAGCCTAGCAAATTGGTCACTCTGAAATTTGAATACTTGCTAAAGTTGTATGTTGTTTGTGTTGGGGTTGATGGTATGCAAGGAGGCAGTGAGAACAATTTTCTTATAAACTTGTTTCCAGATAACACTGGGATTGAGCTTTCTCATCAGATAGCTAAACTGTCTTCAGGTCTCGACTTTTCATATCATGAGAAAAGAGCACAAAGGCCATTTAGATGGATTCAACACTTGGTAGGCATTGAATTTTTGCCCGAAGCTCCTCCATTTTATTCTGATAACATATCTGGAGTTGACGAAGCTGCAAAAGGTGCATCAACTTTGGCGGGGATGAATATATATAGACAATTACATCTGTGCACTTTTTGTGTTGAATACTATATCTACATTTGGCTGTGGCTGATTGGCATCTGGGGTCAGCATTGGCTACTAGATATGTGGCTTTACAAATATCTGTTACCATTCATTTTTATCCTCCTTTTGCATATGTAACTTTTCTTGCAGGTATTTTCCAGGAAGAAGATTTACACTTGAAGGATGTCTACTATTCTAAACTGAACGATTTTATGGGAAACTGCTGCAATAGAGTGCAAGACTGCGTTGCACGCATTGACCATATAATGAGCAAC
>JASDQU010105272.1:14091-38187 GCA_032191745.1 Picea mariana
CATCAAGTTTTGATTTTTGGGTAAGTTTTTGTTTTCGGTGGTTTAGGCGAGCCCGTGTGTGTGCAAATTAACCACCGAAAAGGATGAATGACTCCATGGCCCAATACTAAAGGCACAAGGTCTGGTAGTTTCTTGGACACCTCATAGGGAGGTATCCATCCCAGTTGGAGCCAGATGTTAGCACTCAAAAACACACCGACATTTTTGAAGGAAAGATGCCTAATCTTGTAGGGAAATTTTGACTAGCTTCCCTAACTCCAAATCCAAATCTTATTGCACCATTGGAAATATTATGATCTATATATTTCGATCGACCATTTGAACGTGCGAAACAGACATTCCACGGTTGAGAAAATTGATTTTTCCCAAAGGCAATTTTTTCTGAAAATTTTGACTTTCGGTGGTTAATTCACCCAAAAGTCTTCTATGTTAACCACCGAAAGCCTGTTTTAGCGAGAATTCTTGAAATTTCGCCCAGCTCAGAAATTTTTGAAGCATAATGAGATGAAACCTCTTGGAATAGACAGGTGGTGAATTATCAAGTCAGATCCAATGGTTACTTTGATGGATAAAGGCCAAGAAGAGGTGTTTTAATCAAGTTTGGTACATTTTTCAAAGGCAAAAATATAGGGATTTTGGCACACCTCAGCAAATTCGAATTTTACTTCTTGGAAGGGTCATCGTTTAGCCTTGGGAGGCTGTTTTGCACTACACCAACAATCAACAAAGATAAATCTTGGATTTGCCTCATTTTGGGGAAGCATCCCACTTCTTTTGCAACTGAATTTTGACTTACTATTTTTAGTATATCTGATCCTTGTTTTTAGGATCTCAGAACTATTTTGTAATGCTATAAAGCTTAGGATAGAAGATGAACCAGGGGTTTGATTTTGGATGATACCATGCTGTTACTGTAATAAAAAGATTTATTCTTATTTTATAGAAAATTGCAAGCTTCCTTCAGTTGTGCTATCAGATCTTTCTCCTTTGTTCTTTGATAGCTTATGAGTGAAAGTTCCTTTATTGATGCTCATTTAATCTGCTTGTGACTGTCATCTCACTAGTCGATTGTTTTAGTTGATAATCATAAGTTATTTTCTTGGTTATTAAACCCATTGTGCTTGTTTGTATGAAGTATAATCTGGTTCAATTGATGTTTTCTTCCCCCATTTAATCAAACCTCATCTGACTGCATTGCTAGAAGGCCTTGTGAGATTTTGTATTTCTAGACAGTCTTGAAAACACAGTCCAGTCCCTAGATATTCATCTTGATCCAAAACCATATCAAATATTGAGAAAACATTTCCCAAAAAGAGTTAGTTACCAGGCATCTCTGACTTACAGCCTAGGAGAGTTTCCTGGAGTGATAACACAATTGAATGAAAAAGTGATTTTAAAAATCAATGAACATACAGAGTATTATCAAAAGGTATGGAGAAAACTGATCTAGATAATCAAGTATAGCAGTGTGTAGGATCATACAAGCTAGCAAGAATTCCTTTAGTTCAAGTTTATGAGATAAATAAGAAGATGACAGTTCTTAATAGCTGAGCTAAACTGAAATAAAGTACAGAACATGGAATAGATGAAGAAATCTGTCATTAACAATAAAAGAAGACTGATTCTGTATTGAAAAATAAGTGTCTTAGTACAATAGCCAAAGAGTATCCAAAATTGAACCCTTTCTCAGACCGAATTCCCAGGATTTATAGCCTTTACTAAGCAGTTTTAGATCCTAAAAAGAAGGATCAAATATTCTAAAAATAGATAGTCAAATTAGATCCAAAATAATAGAAGATGATCCTAAATTAAGATCAATCTCATATCCTTTAAGAGTCTTCATCTTTATCGACCTCTGATGTGTGCAGATAGCCTTCCAAGGCTCGTAGATGTACTTTGATGATGATAGAATCAAATTTTCTATGTTTGGCAAAAACAACTAATTCTGTGCCCCGAAAATAGGCTCCTGATGTAGTGATATTTAAAACCATTGACTAACGAGATTTGTTCTGATATAGAGCCCTCAATGCTAGAATTATCAAAATATGAATATCTTCAGGAATTGCTTTCACTAGCACTGTAAAAGCCAAAGACAAATACAAATGTATTGCCACCGGGTGTCTAGGTGTGAAAAGGATCTTGCAAAGCGTAACCTTGTTAGTAAATAAAATCTAAGGCCAACAGGGACCTTGTATTCATTTACTGAATGCTTCAAAAGTTGGAGATCGCTTTCTAAGTGCATGCTCAACTTAGGTATATGAATAACTTACAACCCTAGGTCTCTTAATAGTTCCACTTCAGAATCTCCCTTTTGAACAGATTCATTAGCAATAAATTCAAAATGAAGGGCAGACCCTAGCTGATATACAACAGGGTCAGGGTCAGGGCCAATTTCAGTAGAGCATGCTAACAACCCAAGGCCTTCTTCTTTTCCACCCCATCCTCGAGACAAAGAAAACATCTTCGCATTCAAATAAGTATCTTTGATAGAGCATTTTCCAACTGGTTTCTTTACAAATGCAGCCAATATCTGTAGACTTGCAAATCTATGCAAAGTAGTAATGATCCTTCCCAGAGGTAACCTATTGCAGAAACTCTGCAATGTTCTTTATAATAGTTGGCATTTCTGTACATCTTGCAAAATATTACTGACTCTTTACTATTGAAAAAATAATGTCTTTTCACTGGAGGAGTTAGTAATTCACTCCAGTAACTTTCAAAAGAGCATTTGAATGGCTTTCAAGGAACTTATTTGTAACCTGGGTTAAACCAAACAATATAAGCTCCCATAGAAGAGAAAAGGAATCTGCCAACAGCTCTAAAGCGTCATCTATCAAGTTGCAGCACCAAGATACATCTAGCCGAGAGAAGCACGCTATTCAAATTACAATATTAGAAACAACAGGGCTCAACAAGTAGCACAACCCAATAAAAGAAACGTGTATCATCTTGGCCTGATTTAGAAATTCCATTTCAAGGAGAACTTTGAAATCGTCTAGGGAAACCACCATAAGATTTACCATACTGCTTCATGAACCAATAGTAATGGGCATTTTGTAAAACATCCCTGATCCTCACTCCACGTTTACACACTCGAGCAACAAAAAGTTGTATCCCTGCAAAATATTCTAAAATATGTGTCGATAGGCAAATCATGATCATAGTGACCAAATACAGGGATGATCTGTGGGTTTGTGACATCTAATTGAATATTCATTGATTTGTGATGATGTACATATCAAATTTACAAACTAACTGAAATGCTTTCCCATAAAATTTCCATCCACCCTTATTAACGACAATCCTAGAAGAAGATAAGAGTTGCTCGAACTTGTCCACATGACTCATATTCACGATGCCTCTTAACATTGTTTGCTGCATAGAAGCCTCCCTAGTTATAGTGGTAAATGACTTCATGAAGCTTCTATTCTCTTCGTCAATCACCCTCAAGATCTGTATAGGAATAAGATTCCATGGAAACACAATCACAACATCTGCTCTTGTAGTCATTCGAGATCTGTGCAGAGTCCTAAGAAACCATCTCACTTGATATTCGGTGTTTGCATCTCTCATATTAACAATATCTCATGGGTATTTCTCACATAGGCAAGGATAGTATGATTTGCAACCTCTTATACATTGTTGAGGGAAAGATCAGATAAGCAATTCCCTGAAGCACTGATGAATGCAGCAACAGATTCATCATTGAATGAACATATCTTTAATGATAAGGTTTGAAGCGCTCTGCATCCATTTGCAAGGTGGACAAGTTTATGAACACCTTTGATGCCTAATTTCATTAAGTTTTCTTGAAAGGTCATTCCCATATTCCTGCAATAGAAACTGGTTAGAAATGTCATCCACTGATTGCACTCCAAAAAGTTGTTGCAGAACATCAACACTCACATTCTTTCCTGCATATATGAAAACATCTTTCCCATTTTCCAAAAGAAAGACTCCAGTACTATCTAGTTGTTCACTAGAAAGTGGGAGTGATGATGGTAACACATTATTAACCATATCTTTCAGTGTCAAGTTATGAATTGCAAACATTCGAGGATAAACTAATGGAACAACCAAGGAGTCAATGCGCTCATCAGGACATAGCCCAAAACTTTATGCAGAGAACAGAATGTGATCAGAAGATGCCAACTGGTCAATGTTGTGGCAAAGTAAAACCCGAGACTGGTGATGAGCACCTTGTGATGCTGCGCTGGATTAACAAAACCCTCCACATGTCTTTTCCATGCAGAATTCAAAATAGTACTTTAAATAAAATCACAACTTAGCCCTTTTGAATAAACATGAACATTTGGCACATGCGAGAGCACGATGATTTTAAATTTAAACGTAAGGAAGCTTTTGGTGGATAAGGGCCTTTTGCCATGCACCTCTTATCCACCGAAACAATCGGCTTTCGGTGGTTAACTATTTATTTTAAAGACCCGCTTAACCACCGAAATCTATGATTTCAAAATTTGAAATCCAAGACCCGAAAGAATGATTTTTTCAATTTTACATTCCAGAAATAGACCAACAAATGTACTCTAAAAATTTAGAAACAAATTTTTTGACCCATTCTATCACTTTAGATTTGAAAATCTAGCAGTGCTATTTTGGGAGATAACATCTGGCTCTAGCTGGGATGGAGACCTCCCTGCGAGGTTTCCAAGAACCTAGTAGTTCCAGTAGCCTTTTAGCATTGGGCATGGAGTCATCAAGCCTTTAGCACTGATCCCTCTGCAAACCTGTAGCTTTCAAAAATGATTTTTCTGCTTTCACCAACTAACTCGCCTTATGATTCGTTGGTTAGCTAGTGAAAGCGCTGCCTTTCACCAACTAAATGGTCATAAAATCACGCTGTGCACTGGCGAAAGCTCTGACTTAGCCCAAAATGAAATTTCACCTCCAAAACTGCAATTCCATCAAAACTCAATGTGTCTCTGCTTATTCAACAATAACTGAAAATGATCTACGTGCTCATAAAGCGAGCCTATTTTCCTGTCTACTCCTACATCTAGCCAATAGAAGTATATTGATCAAGTAAAAGCATACTTCCAATACATCCATGTCAGAAACTGATTTACAAGCATCATTCTAGATCTTGACCCGAAAAGTAATGAAATCCATATCATGCAGAAAAGAGGTTTGAGCGGATGATAAAGATAATCTCCTACTGACACAAATATATTAACATCCATGCTATTGATAGAATACAAAAAGTCAGCAATAGGGTCTTCAAAATCATAAAACAATACCTCTATGAGATGTTGCTCTAGCTGACTGTGTTGCAGTTGCTCTTTATCATCTGGAATCTCAAAAGACATAACCTTTGAATTTTTTAGAAAAGTATCATATTCGACCACAGATTTCCCAACACAATTGTATTGTCCCTTAATTTGATAAAACAAATCATATTCATGACAGAAATTTGGAGAAAGGACATCAGCTGTGAAAACTGAATGGTTGACTTCATCTTGATGTTGTTCTTCGATAGGCAAAGAAAGAGGCTCTTCAAGATCAGATCCATAGCTATCATATAAATATTGGCTGCTGCTCAAATCAACATCATTTGATATAGAAATCTGATCTCCTTTGTCTGCATACTTATCAAATATAGGTGAACAAAAAATCTCTGTATCTGGTAAATAAAGACAAGCAATCTTCAAATCCTTCTCATCAGTCACAAGCAGATAAATGTCATAAGAAACTTCTTCAAAAATTTGAGAACAATCCTCTTTTATAACTGATTCTTTATATAAATCAAAGGAATCATGTGCAACAGAGATAAGATCTGATTCATCTACAGATATATAATTCTCATTATAATCATTTGTATCATGAAGATCTTCCTTAACAACATAACTTTCATCTTTGCAAATAGAAGAATCAACTACTTCCTGCTGAACATGCTTTCCAAATTCTTCACAACAACCCTCAAGAAGAATTTCTTGAGAAAAAAACCTTTCACATCGATGATGGAATACTCTATGAAACTCTTTTAAAGAAGATATGCTAGAAGGAGGTAAAAATCGATACCATTCACGAGCATCTCCTTCCAATGAGAAAACAAACATCTTCATGAGCACATCCTCATGATATATATCCAACTGAATCATGCATTGATGAAATCTGATGAGATGATCTGAAGGATTATTTTCTTTCTTTTATGCAAATCTTGGGAGGTGATCTCCCAAAATATCGATAGAAGGAACTGGATGCGGGAAAACAGAAACTGTTGAGAAGTCAAGAGGTGCAAACCTTCGAGCCAAAAGAGCTGCAAATGCTTTTGACATTTGATTATTGTGGAGTTGCCACTGAATATGTCCTTCATGGAGTTGCCAGATAGATAATTACAACCAAATGATGTCCGAGCTTTGTCTATCATCAAAGCTGGATCTTGTCGTCTCCCAACGAAGCTGAGCTTCAATCTCCTCTCCCTGGCAACGACGCCATTTTGTTATCATTCCAAGAAACTCCTTAGGGTTGTATACTAAGGAGGCTTGGTAACTTAATAAATCATGAATAATGAAAGTGTGGAACAATGGGATAATAGAGAGTAGCTAATGAGAAGACAACTCAGAATGCAATTGAATGAAAAAGTGCTTTTAGGAATCAATGAACAAACAGAGTAATATCAAAAGGTATGGAGAAAACTGATCTAGATAATCAAGTACAGCAGTGTGTAGGATCATACAAGCCAGCAAGAATTCCTTTAGTTCAAGTTTATGAGCTAAATAAGGAGATGACAGTTATTAATAGCTGAGCTAAACTGAAATAAAGTACAGAACATGGAATAGATGAAGAAATCTGTCATTAACAACAAAAGAAGACTGATTATGTATTGAAAAATAAGTGTCTTAGTACAATAGCCAAAGAGTATCCAAAATTGAACCCTTTCTCAGACTGAATTCCTAGGCTTTATAGCCTTTACTAAGTAGTTTTAGATCCTAAAAAGATGGATCAAATATTCTAAAAACAGATAGTCAAATTAGATCCAAAATAATAGAAGATGATCCTAAATTAAGATCAATCTCATATCCTTTAAGAGTCTTCATCTTTATCAACCTCTGATGTGTGCAGATAGCCTTCCAAGGCTCATACATGTACTTTGATGATGATAGAATCAAATTTGCTATCTTTGGCAAAAATAACTAATTTTGTGCCCCAAAAATAGGCTCCTGATGTAATGATATTTAAAACCATTGACTGAAGAGATCTGTTCTGATATAGAGCCCTCAATGCTAGAATTACCAAAATACGAATATCTTCAGGAATTGCTTGCACTAGAACTGTAAAAGCCAAAGACAAATACAAATGTATTGCCACCGGGTGTCTATGTGTGAAAAGGATCTTGCAAAGCGTAACCTTGTTAGTAAAGAAAATCTAAAGCCAACAGGGACCTTGTATTCATTTACTGAATGCTTCAAAAGTTGGATATCTCTTTCTAAGTGAATTCTCAACTCAGGTATATGAATAACTTACAACCCTAGGTCTCTTAACAGTTCCACTTCAGAATCTCCCTTTTGAACAGATTCATTAGCAATAAATTCAAAATGAAGGGCAGAACCTAGCTGATATGCAACAGGGTCAGGGTCAGGGCCAGTTTCAGTAGAGCATGCTAACAACCCAAGGCCTTCTTTTCCACCCCATCCTTGAGACAAAGAAAACATCTTCACATTCAGAGAAGTATCTTTGATAGAGCATTTTCCAACTGGTTTCTTTACAAATGCAGCCAATGTCTATAGACTTGCAAATCTATGCAAAGTAGTAATGATCCTTCCCAGAGGTAACCTGTTGCAGAAACTATGCAATGTTCTTTATAATAGTTGGCATTTTTGTACATCTTGCAAAAGATTACTGACTCTTTAGTCTTGAAAAAATAATGTCTTTTCACTAGAGGAGTTGGTAATTCACTCCAGTAAATTTCAAAAGAGCATTTGAATGGATTTCAAGGAACTTATTTGTAACCTGGGTTAAAACAAACAATATAAGCTCCCATAGAAGAGAAAAGGAATCTGCCAACAACTCTAAAGGGTCATCTATCAAGTTGCAGCACCAAGATACATCTAGCTGAGAGAAGCATGCTCTTCAAATTACAATATTAGAAACAACAAGACTCAACAAGTAGCGCAACCCAATAAAAGGAGCGTGTATCATCTTGGCCTGATTTAGAAATTCCATTTCAAGGAGAGATTTGAAATCGTCTAGGGAAACCACCATAAGATTTACCATATTGCTTCATGAACCAATATTAATGGGCATTTTGTATATCATCCATGATCCTCACTCCATGTTTACACACTCGAGCAACAAAGAGTTGTATCCCTGCAAAATATTCTAAAATATGCGTCGATAGGCAAATCATGATCGGAGTGACCAAATACAGGGATGATCTTTGGGTTTGTGACGTCTGATTGGATATTCATTGAATTGTGATGATGTACATATCAAATGTACAAACTAACCGAAATGCTTTCCCATAAAATTTCCATCCACCCTTATTAACGACAATCCTAGGACAAGATAAGAGCTGCTCGAACTTGTCCACACAACTCATATTCATGATGCCTCTTAACATTGTTTGTTGCACAGAAGCCTCCCTGATTACAGTGGTAAACGACTTCATGAAGCTCCTGTTCTCTTCGTTAATCGCCCTCAAGATCTGTATAGGAATAGGTTTCCATGGAAACACAATCACAACATCTGCTCTCACAGTTATTCCAGATCTGTGCAGAGTCCTAAGAAACCATCTCACTTGATCTTCGGTGTTTGCATCTTTCATATTAACAATGTCTCATGGGTATTTCTCACACAGGCAAGGATAGTATGATTTGCAACCTCTTATACATTGTTGAGGGAAAGATCAGATAAGAAATTCCCTAAAGAACTGATGAATGCAGCAACAGATTCATTACTGAATGAACATATCTTTAATGATAAGGTTTGAAGTGATCTGCATCCATTTGCAAGGTGGACAAGTGTATGGACACATTTGACGCCTAATTTCATTAAGTTTTCTTGAAAGGTCATTCCCATATTCCTGCAACAGAAACTAGTCAGAAATGTCATCCACTGATTGCACTCCAAAAAGTTGTTGCAGAACATCAGCACTCATAGTCTTTCCTGCATATATGAAAACATCTTTTCCATTTTCCAAAAGAAAGACTCCAATACTATCTAGTTGTTCACTAGAAAGTGGGAGTGATGAGGTAACACATTATTAACCATATCTTTCAGTGTCAAGTTATGAATTGCAAACATTCGAGGATAAACTAATGGAACAACCAAGGAGTCAGTGCACTCATCAGGACATAGCCCAAAACTTTATGCAGAGAATAGAATGTGATCAGAAGATGCCAGCTGGTCAATGTTGTGGCAAAGTAAAACCTGAGACTGGTGATGAGCACCTTGTGATGCTGCGTTGGATTAACAAAACCCTCCACGCATCTTTTCCATGCAGAATTCAAAATAGTTCTTTAAATAAAATCACAACTCATCCCTTTTGAATAAACATGAACATTTGGTGCGTGCGAGAGCACGATGATTTTAAATTTAAACGTAAGGAATATTTCGGTGGATTAGGGCCTTTTTCCATGCACCTCTTATCCACTAAAACAATCGTCTTTCGGTGGTTAACTATTTATTTTAAGGACCTGCTTAACCACCGAAATCTGTGATTTCAAAATTTGAAATCCAAGACCCGAAAGAATGATTTTTTCAATTTTACATTCCAGAAATAGACCAGCAAATGTACTCTAAAAATTTATAAACAATTTTTTTGACCCATTCTATCACTTCATATTTGAAAATTTAGCAGTGCTATTTTGGGAGATAACAGTCACTACTCCTGCAAATCTACTGCTTTATTCTGATCTGTGATAGCTTCATCCTTAAAATACTAGGCTATGCCACACATAGATACTTGCGGAAAAACATACACATCCATATAAACATAGAATGCCTATTCTACATATATATATAACATAATAATGTGGAAATAAAAGTAATCCTATACATGCAGCATATACAACATATACAAGATATCCTCATCAATTACAACATATATTCCATTACACAACATGTAAATAAACATAAAAGTGGTACTTATGTTTTATTATAATACCACCAACTATGTGCAGACCTTCCACGAACCTCCTAGCCATAGATCATGCTGCTCATCATGCTCAACAATGGGTCACCCCCGAGCTGGGACTAAGCTCCCCCCAGGGCAGGAGAATCCTATACTAGACTGAGGTTATAGAAAACTACAGAAAGAAGATGGAAGGATTCTCTCCAGGAGCCTTCTTATGCCCACTACTCATGGACTCTCATTCCCCACATGCTTGTTCCACCCGGGAATATACACCTTCACAAGCATAATCCATCGATGCTTCACCTCCCTCTCTAGGTCTCGGTAATAGGCTAGATTAGGAATTCTCACAGCTTCGTAGCTAGTGTTAGACTCTCTCTAGGAGAAAACTACTTCCCAAACAAATCTCTCACCTGGAGAGAGATGCTCATAGGCCTGACAACTTGCCTTTTCAACCACAAACACCTCTCTCACATGGAGAAACTGTTGCACACAGGCCTGACAACCTGGTTCTTCAACTTTGTTCCAGCACAAGAAGGAAAATAAAAATGGTTGAACACTCATTCACACAGGTATGACAACAACATCAATATATGGGCATGGCATCAGAGGCGACAACAACCCCCTCTAAAAAACAACATGGCTAAGGAGATTACCCAGGTGTCGGGTTCCTCGAGAGACATAAAATGTCTCATGGATGAACTGTGTGGCCACAACAACCCATAGTTACAACACCATATAGCTCAAAAAAATAAGGTATACTTTGACTTCCCAGAAGACACGAATCATTTTGTCGATTTTCCCATGGGTTTCAGGTTGCATGACCAGGAACACAATGCATATGTAGATGTAGAGGAAAAATGGGTTCAGGTGCGCCAGATCCCAAGAAACTCAGACGGAGGATGACCAAATGGGAAGAGAACCCAATAGTGTTGGCTTTCCCAGCTATAAATGCATGCGCTCAGGTTGACACTTGTCTTCTTGGAGCCGCATGAGTTCCACTTAACACACGTTCCCTTTACAGGAACTTAGGGAAACACTCAACATGTCCACCTTAGCCTTTAGAAAATAATAATAAATTATTATCCCCTTTAGAGGTAATCCCCCTAGCTTAGCCCCTAGGCCCACACACTTAGCCTCCTCCCTTACCCAACCTTGTGGAATCTTAGTCCCCCACCACTCTTTCTTCATGGTCAGTCTGCACGCAGTGATGTTTTCATTTTATTAATGATCTTCATAATTACATATACAAAATCAGGCTCCTGGCCTTTAACACCTAGGCTCTATGGCCTAGTAAACACATAAGCCCACCAACTTATCAACACTTGGATCACCAGCCTTTAAACATGATTACAATTCATAATATCATTGGGTCTCATCCTTGGGGATATTACAATCCCCTCCCCTTATTTTTTCACTGTCCTCAGTGAAACTCTTTACACATCATCAACAATATTTCCAAAATATTAAAAAATATGTGGGTATTCTGCCTGCATAGCATCTTCATGCTCCCATGTCATGTCGTCAGGATCGTACCAGGTCCACTACACCTTTACAAGCCATATGGCTCGATTCCAGAGCTGCTTGCCTTTCCTGGTCAAATATGCACACCAGATGCACTTGCAAGACGACTTCTTTCTCCACCTGAATCACATTCCAATCAGTTACATGATTAATATCAAGTATATATTATTTAAGAAATGAAATATGAAACACATTATGTACAGTCATGGATGCAATTAATGCAAGCATATATGCAATGTATATATATATGCATACATAAACAATTTTAATAACATTAAAACCTATATCCAATATACACAACATACAATAGTTAGAGAATTGTACTTATCTTTTGATTTGAGAAGACCTTCCACCCCTGAGCAGGGATATGACTCCATCGAGGCAATGGCTTCCCAATATAGCCACAGTCAACAATCCATATCCACATGGTCTAGGACAAGGTACCAAGACTCAACAACACTCCAACCATTCAAACCTCAACATCACTCCAACCAATGGTCTCTCATTCCCCACATGCTTATCGCACCCCAAGAGTGTACACCTTCACTGTCACACAGTCCATCGGCTGCTACACCTCCCTTTCCTTGAGCTTTGACAACAAGCCTGCTCAGGAAGTCTCAGAGCATTGTGGCTTTCAAAGTTCCAACTACCTTCAGAGATTTCCAATCAACATCTTCCCCGTGTTACACATTATTTTCATCATCCTTATGACCATTAATGATGTAAACCTATATGTTTCTTTTAGAGGGGTCAATGGCCTAAATTCCTGAAGAATGAAGGGAGAAGAACTTTTACTGAGAGAAGAAGTTGTATTTTCCTTTGTAAAAACCCTATTAAAGAGGATTTTCATAGGCTGCACTATAGCCAGGGCGAGGAAATTCTTGGTTTCCACAGGCTACACTATAGCCAGGGTGAGGAAATTCTTGGTTTCCGTAGGCTACACTATAGCCAAGGTGAGAAAATTCCTGGTTTCCGCAGGCTGTTCTATAGCTAGGGTGCAGAAATTCCTGTATGTGGGAAAAATGAGTGTCTTCTAGATGCTTCTAGAAGGAGAAGATGCTATGGTGAGGTGGCCTCTGAACGATTTGGATATTACTCACTTTCATGATTTAGTGGGATCATCCTAACCTTCTTACCTTATCATCTTCAGCTTATAAAAGGAGAGGATCTCTCAAGGAGAAAGTTGGCTTCGTTGAGTTATTGATTTTTGTAGCTTGGATTTGGCTTTTGAGAATTACTTTGTCAAGATAGTTTGTTGATCTTAGAATCCTTGGATCAAAAGTTTGTGGGAGGCAAGGAATCATTAGAAGGGACTTTACGAGGAATCTAGTTGTAATCTATTTTCTTATTATTTAATATAATACAATGACATGTTCATTTCCCATACAACATTCTTTATTTTATTGCATAACTCCTTGATCATATGCATAGGTTATCATTAAATATAATTTACTGCTTTCACTATGGTTGTTTGTGTCTCACTGTAGGATCAGTCTCACCAGAGCTCTGGAGTGAAACAGGAACAACAAAGATATAAGGAAGCGATCTCAAAGGTAAGTCATCAATTCCTTCTTTGGTAATAAGATCAATGATTGTAACTAAGGGAAAGCGCCATGTCCTATCTTGTTTTGTTCTAGATCTAGGTGGATCTAGGGAGATTAGTTTATGTCCGCATTTAACGATTTATCCTATAGCACCCCGAGCTACTATTTGTAGTCAAAATTCTAACTTTAATAAACATCATCTCATCTGCATCACCCACATGTAGTTATCATGAGAAAACATAAAAGAATTCATTTAGGAACTCCAACTTAGTTCAAAAAGGAATTCAACTTTTTCCCTAAAACAATAAATTCCATTTCATAATTCATCTTGGCTATTGTCATATTATGAATGGAACCATCCTTGTGATTTTCCACAGGGACCAAAATGCATACCAATTTCCTACAAGACTTCATCTTGCATACTGCCAACAAATTGTTAGTATTTTCTATACATCATAATTCAACATGTACAACACCTTATGCAATGATCTTAGAATTGCCTGCACATAGAAATTCAATCACAATTACCAAAAAACTTAACCAAATAGAATGAATCATCATTCTATGCATATGCATGTTCATAATTAATAAGAGTAAGTTTATTATTTCAATTTTCTGAACATAATATTTTTTGTAGTCTCTATTCTTGTGACTACTCGGCTTATAACTTTCTTGTTGCAATGTTTAACAGTTCCTGAAATGTTCTCAACTTCATGAGTTAGCAACATTTCATCCATTAGTATAATTATTTCCATGCCAAAAATATATATACATGCACTCACAAAATGCATTCAACAAAGTGCATTTAAGTATACAATTCTCGTGTATGAGTGCAACTCTGCCCCTTACTAGACATGAGTACAAATATCGATGCCTATTTATTCAATGCACCCTTGTATTGATTTACATAATTATCTTTATATCACTCATGTATCTCACCATCCATGAGTTGGAATTCTGGTCAATGTGTTGACACATTCTCCACACACTTCCTATTGTCTTCCCAATTAATTGGATGCCTTCCTTTTCGACCTGAACACTACACCAAGAATATAATTCTGTGGTGTTCAATAGTGTTAGCAAAAAGGTTGTAGTCCTAGTTTTATTTAAATGTAGGAAGCTTTGAGTACATGTGTGGCTCATAACCTTTCCATATCCATATCTTTCCATATCCAACTATGTCCCGATCTCATACATTACTAGCTTACTGGCATTCATTCTTATAACAAGTTCTTATCTTTTAATTCATTGGTTATTACCCCATAACCAAATTAACATGACATTCTACTATGTCAGTGTGTGCATTCAGAAGCTAAAAAGCCTTGAATTAATATAGTACTCCATCCTTTACCACATCCAATGGTATGCATTCAATAATATAATCATGTGATTTTATAAAATAACTCTGGCTGAGGAAATTATTACCTAAATTTCCTTTCAAAAATTATGCAAAAAGAGTAATACAAACTCATACCTGCATGACTACCATTAATAAATTTTATACTACCCGAAAGTCTGATAACAGTAGAATATTTCATGCTTCTTTTATCAAACTTATAACCAACACTTCAACTCTCTATTTCTTCACTCCTTATGAAACAACATCACCAAAAACACTTGAAAACATGCAAGCATTCTTTCCTCTGGCTGACCCAACAAGCCATAACATACTTGCTGCCACAAAAATTGCAGCAACTTCTTTCTCCCTATAAAAAAATTTCTTGTTGATCCTAGAAGTATTTAATTCTTTCCGGATTCCTGAATCTTCTTGTTCTCTCATTGTAGTCACTGTACATGACTATTTTTGTCCTAAGCACTTTCTATCCAAATCACTCTTGGCTGCCTTTGCATTTATAGTCCCAAACTAAGATGATATTAACCTTTAGCTTTCATTAATTTCCTGGGTCCAACTAACCCAATCTCGTACTTGGATGAATCAAATTCCACACCAAGTTGTTTTATAGACTCTGGATTCTTCAACATCTGGTTACTCTTCAGAACTGAACTTCTCTTACCTTACCATCATAGATTCAGGTGATACCTCCAACTTGTTGGGTTTTCACTCATGGCTCTATGGGTATTCATTGTTATATAAGGAGTATGTCTCCTGAATTAACCTAGTTATGATCCCATAACCGATAATAAAATAATATGCAACTGACATTTTATCTAAGTGCATTCTAGCATCAACAACACTTACAAACTCCAGGCCATCGACCATTACATATCAATTTAAATACTAAAATTTAATTGAGGGAATCCTTACCTTGATCCCCTTCAACATGTATGCATCAACAAAAACTAAATGCATACCTGCCTAGTTGTTACCAACCTACTTATTGTTGTCTAACCAACTGATATTTGTAGAAGCTCATAGATTCTCCCTTCATCATTTTGATCACCATTCTTGCCATCCTCATGGGTCTTCACCTCAATGGAAATTATATGCAGCAACAACATCCACATAATGCATAATCTATCCTTTAGTCATACTCAAACATTATTTCATAATAACAGACTATTCTAAGTTCACCAACATGTTATATGCATATCNAGTCAGATTGACCCTTCGGGCTCCTTATTAAACCCAAAACAATTATACACCAGCCCCCTTTTTGTCCTAAGGCGTAGGTCCTGTGATACCTGTGACCTTTGTCTGCGCACTTCTCAAACGTCAAGTTTTAGGCACTAACTCCTTTTTCACTAGCCGCTTCCTTCATATGGCCCTGGGTTATGACCTTACAAAAAACAAATGTGATTGCGGGAGTGGGAAGGAGTGGTTATAGACCAACCCTCTTTTCACCCCATAATTCACCTCTAGCTACCACGCATCACTTTGTTAAAACCATGGTAAAAATTGTGGCCCGCTCTAATATTTTTAACATCCGAGCAAGTTATGGATCCACAATCCATCTTGTTCGTCGATATCTCACTTTCAGTGATGATCCATGATCAACGACTGGTATCTATCCTCCTTTCCTATCTTTCATGTGCCTTTCAGGACCTCCATGATTTGTCGGCACGTAGTTCTCTTCCAAACCAATGGCTATGGTTGATTCCATCTTTTCGGTCTTCGAGAGTTTCAACTCTCAACTCTTTCTTCCTCCTCAGTAGCTATCTTCTGAAGTGGAATATATACTAACACCTATCACTACATATGTGAGGCCATGATTTCCTCTGTGAATATGGCCTTCGGGAGTTTCAGTTCTCAAACTCTCGTTTATTCCAGAGTGATTTCTCTAAAATGGTAGATCGTCTACCACATGTCCTCCTAATTGAAGGCTCTACTCTCACTTTGGGACTTTAGTCTCCTCAAGTAGATCAATGGTCCTTCATCTCCCTCCTCGATCAATGATCGAAATATTATTTGGGACTTTGAACATTTCCCCTTCTTCTTTCCTCCGTAGTTCTAGATCTGGTGTTGCATGTCCATCTTCACATCGGTGGATCTCATCCACTTCAGAACTTCGGGGTGAAACAATCTCAATTCTCAACTAAGACCCTAGTGAAATTCACTCGGAGACATTGATCTATCGATAGGTACTCCTCCTGGCAATCAATGGCTAGGACCTACTTCGGGTATTTACCCAAAGTCCACAAACTTATGCTACCTGTCCTTTGGATCCAATGATTGATGTTTACTTCAGGTATTCGGAGTTCTCGAACCTCAACTTTATCCTTCCTTCGAAGTGTGCCTATTTTTGTTATGTGTCCACTTGAATTAGGCGATTGAATTTTACTTCGTCTCTTCATGTTTTGAAAGTTTCAAACTTCTGTGCGCTCATTCCTCTCGAAGCACCTTCACCCAAAACTGATGGATTTCTACCATGCATCCTTCCAGATGATGTACATTCCCAAATCACTTCGAGACTTCAGGATTTTAGCAAGTCCACTCTTCCCTTTTCCTTGGCTCCTCCTTAGAGGTGACCTTGGGTGGTGACCTCATGCAAACAAATGATTGTGAGCATGCTAAAAGGTGGTTTGAGACCAAACTATTTTCGTCCCGCAATTCACCTTGAGGCTACATGTGTCCTTTCTCCAAAATCGTGGTTTGGATTGTGGCCCACCCTCAACTTCGTAAATCTCGAGAACCATATGTCCCTACAATGAAAGGTGACTATCAATGTCACTATCTTGACGATGCTTCTAAATGAATGACCGAGATATACCTCCAACAGTTAAAAATTCTTCTGACTTAGAAGTTTTTCTAAGTATTCAAAGGATTTGACCTTTACTCCTCTTTCGAGTTCGTCTATCGATTCTTGTCTTTGCTCATGTAAGCGTTATATCTTCTAAGATTTAGGACTTAGAATGAGTTCGTCTCCCACGCACTCCTTGAGTTATCTCTTTTGAGATTTTTGATTTACTCAGTCTCCTAAGGGTGTCGAACCTTCTATTTCCTTTCAAAGGAAAACTTCATGCCCTCCTGGCAACCTTCTGCTCAAAGCACACCTTGCTTAGCATTTTCTACAGAGTGTTCAACAACTCTGTGAGTATATTCCTTTGATACTCTTCTCCCTGAACTCGAAAAACATTTCTCTCTGTGCACACTTTCACTCTCTCAATGCCTTTCTGGCAGAGCCCTACAGAGTTCTTAGTGACTCTATCTCTCTCTGAACTCAACACAAAGTTCTTCATGTGCACTCCTTGCACTTCTGTTGATGAAGGTTCAACGATATCTCTCTTGAGCTTATATGAGGTTAACTTACCTCTATCAATGCAAACCTTGCGGACAATGTGCATTCCTTGCACTTAAAAACTCAAAGAAGAGAAAAATTGAAACTTATTTGTTACTTCACCAGTTCACACATTACTCTACAGTCCAACACCACTTCTGTCGTGGTTTTATGATACCACTACTCCTCCTGAGATTCTTAACATGACCAAGATAACCTCTTGGCACTCAGGAATGTTATGAGGTTCGAAATTAGTTCCTCTTAACACAATTTATACCTAAAACTTTAGGTTCAATGACCACTTATCTAGCCCATCCAAGTTTGATGTTAAAACCTTGGCTCTGAACTCAAATTTTGTCTACTTCGACAACAATTATTTCAAAACTTTTTCTTCATTTTCTAATAGCATGGCCCATCCAAGATCAGTGTTGTAACCATGATTTGATACCATATTGTAACATCCCCAACCACCAATAGGCTGGGCAATGCCACTACTCCTACAGATCTACTGCTCTATTCTGATCTGTGACAACTTCAGCCTTAAGATACTGGGGTATGCCACACAGAGATACTTGCAGAAAAACATACACATCCATATAAACATAGAATGACTATTCTACATATATATAACATAATAATGCAGAAATAACAGAAACCCTATACATGCATCATATACAAAATATACAGACAATCATCATCAATTACAACATATGTTCCATTGCACAACATGAAAATAAACATAAAAGTGGTACTTTTATTTTATTATAAGACCACCAACTACGTGCAGACCTTCCATGAACCTCCTAGCCATAGAACACGCTGCCCATCATGCTCATTAGTGGGTCACGCCCTAGTTGGGACTAAGCTCCACATAGGGCAAGGGAATCCTAGACTAGACTGATGTTACAGGAAACTACACAAAGTAGCTGAAAGGATTCTCTCCAGGAGCCTTCTTATGCCCACTACTCATGGAATCTCATTCCCCACATGCATGTTCCACCCGGGAGTATACACCTTCACAAGAATAGTTCATCGGTGCTTCACTTCTCTCTCTAGGTCTCGGCAATAGGTCGGATCAAGTATTTGCAGAGCTTTGTAGCTAGTACTGGACTCTCTCTAGGAGAAAACCACTTCCCAACAAACTCTCTCACCTGGAGAGAGATTTTTAGAGGCCTAACAACTTTCCTCTTCAACCACAACCACCTCTCTTACCTGGAGAGAGTGTTTCACACATTCCTGACAACCTACTTCTTCAACTCCATTCCACCATAAGAAGGAGAACAAAAATGGTTTAGCACTCATTCACACAGGGATGACAACAACATCAACAGATGGGCATGGCACTGCAGGTGACAACAACCCACACTAAAAAAATCATGGATAAGATGATTAACCAAGTGTCCGGTTCCTCAGGAGACACAAAATGTCTCATGGATGAATTGTGTGGCCACAAAAACCCACAGTTACAACACCACACGACTCAGACAAATACAAGATACTCAAACTTCCCCAGAGACACAGATCAGTCTGTCAGTTTTCCCATGGGTTTCAGGGTGCGTGACCAAGAACACAATGCATATGTAGACGCAAAGGAAAAATGAGTTCAAATTCCCAAGACCCCAATGAACTTAGGTGGAGTATGATGGAATGGGAAGAGAACCCAACAACGTTGGCTTTCCCAACTATAAATGCATGCGCCCAGGTTGACACTTGTCTTCCTGGACTGCATGAGCTCCACCTAGCACATGTTCCCTTTACAGGAACTTAGGAAAACACTCAGCATGTCCACCTTATTCTTTAGGAAATAATAGTAAATTATTATCCCCTTTAGAGGTAAGCCCCCTAGCTTATCTCCTAAGCCCACACACTTAGCGTCCTCCCTTACGCTACCTTGTGGAAGCTTAGTCCCCCATCACTCTTTGTTCATGGTCGGTCTGCATGCAGTGATGTTTATATTTTAATAATGATATGCATAATTACATATACAAAATCAATCTCCTGGCCTTTAACACCTAGGCTCTCCGGCCTAGTAAACACATAAGGCCACCAACTTATCAACACTTGGCTCACCAGCCTATAAACATGATTACAATTCATAATATCATTGAGGCTCATCCTTGGGGATATTACAAAAATGAAATTAAGAAGTGTATTTTTCTTTTTTCTCCTTTTCCTTTTGAAAATGAATGCAAGGGAAGGGAAGAAAAAAATTAAACTTAACTACAACTCTCTTTTTTTTTTGGATTTTAAAATGAAAACTTAAGGAGCACAATAAAGCAACTTTTCTTTTCTTTTTCAAAGCGTACAAAGAGAGAAGGAGGACAACAAAATACTGATCTAGGTACTAGAAAATCCAGGTACTAGAACATTGCCAGAGGGCAGGAATTCAGAAGAATCCAGAGGAGAACCTAAAGCTTGTAAAAAACCCTTCAAACTTTGAGAAAAATAGAGAGACAAAGAATACCATACAAAAGATATCATCTTTCAATGTTATAGAAAATTGAGACTCACACCCTGTCAAGTAGTAGTCAATAGAGGTCTCTAATACTCAAGAGGACCTGACAAACCAAGAGCTTCCTAGAAAAGTGGGAGGGATATTTAAAAGAACTTAAATGTGATATAGACATGCATGTTGTGTTCAGAGAGCCTATGTATGTACACATGTTGTATTAAGTAAGGACGCATATGTACACAGTTTGAGAAACCAACATATCATATACATCTCTAAAAAATTTCAAAAAGAAAAGATTCATACTTGAAACCTAGCCCAGGTAACCTGGTTAACACCTAGAATGTGAACAAAGAATCAGATAGACTCAGAAAGTAAAAAAAAACAAGAAATCAAACCAAAATAATATATCCTACATAGACCCTAGGGAGACTCCCTAGTGGAGTCATCAATTCTGCTTTGGGGAAAAATCCCCCTAGTCAAGGTCTAATGGCTAGGTAGATCAATGACTCCTTAAAAGACAGAAACTGACCTAATATTACCCAATCTCACAAAACCTAATGATTTATTTTAAACAAGGGAAACATTAAAATGATGAAGAATGAAACCTTGTATCGTTTCGTTCAAAGTAGATCCCCTTTTTCTATTATTTTCTCCCGGATTGTAGGTCTCCTCCCAAAGATGACCTAAAAAAACTCAGAAATCAATCTACAACATCATATATGCAATCGTTATTAACATAAATATGTACTAATTCTCATGAAATAAGATATAAAAATTCAAAATTATTCACAAGAACATAGACACATGAATTGGGAAAGGAAATCTATGTTTTATTGATAACATATAAGGAAGATTACAACCAAAATATTTAATGTCGACACCGATCTACGAACCTCTCATGGGTTCCTCCAATAAGGCACCAAGTGCATTAATCCCACAATCACTTGAAAATCGTCACAATCAACATGAAAAACTAAGGGGTTTGATAGATTGCATAAAGAGGATGAGATAATGAGATTGTTGAGGATGGATACTCAAAACTAGATGCATAAGATCAGAGAGAAAGAAGGAGAAATTTGTGTAGAGTTTCTTTGTTTCTTCATTATGTATTTCCAAATGAACCCCCTATGGCCATTTTATATGGAAATTAGATGGTTATTTGGTTTTGAGAAGGGCTACAAGAGATAAAAATGATTGTGCAACCCAACATAACCAGTAAACCTCATCAAGAAGCACATAATTTTTTATTTTTTTTTTCAACTTTTGTGAGGATATGCAGGTTGTATATGTATGAGATAGCATATGTATGTGTGTTGCATGTATATCAGGGTGTGTACACCTTGAAAAATGGAGTTTTTAAGAAGGAAACTTTGCAAAAGTGATTTGCAAGTGTGTATATGGATGGGCCATGATAAAAAATGCATAGTGGTGGAATTTTGGACTGTAACACCTTTTTAGTCGTTCAATCGGAACAATATTGTGTTGATTTTCTAGCCTCAATTGAATTGGTGACCATATCAACTTTGATTTTCCCATCATTTCCCATGTCTTATTCAGAATGACATTCACATCAGATCCCATATCTAAGATGATATTATCCATATCATAGTCTCCCACCAACACATTAGGTCAGTATTCTCTATTCATATTTTTCTTGCATTGTACTTGTTTAACTTCTCATTTTGCAACAAGATCTTATTTATCTAGCGTGCACTAGTCAACCATCCCACATAGTGCATTTAATGAAGTTTCATCCTTCATTCGTTCTAAACAACTCTTTAAGAAACTTTTTAGAGGACTTACGTTCTCAACTGGCCTTTTTGTGATCAAGTGGACATAAGCTAGAGGCATGTCATATAGAGGTTGCAAAATTGATTCTCCCCATCCTGTTTTTAGTAGTTCCTTCCTTGATTTATTATATGTGTCTCTCTCTTTCTGAGGATCAAACATCGGAGGAGGTTTTGCTGCTTTCTAAACCCACCGGTTAATATGAATTCTTTATTTTTTCACATCATCTCCTGTTCTTTCTCCTCTGTGTGTAACTGTTGCTACCCCAGGTCGATTGTCGTGCTCTTCCATTGTTATCATTTGCACATTTTGGTTCCTTTTATACTGTGAATTCATGATCAGTTTCGGATAGTATTATGTCACATGATACAGTTTTCTACAATATGTACACATCATATATCGATTATGAAAATTTTGTGCCAAATCCCCAAGGTGGTTACAATTATATAAAATAATCATTCCTCTTCCTCCGTCAAATCCTCTTCTTCCCTGACCTCTAAATACTCCTCTTCGTCATTGATTAAATTCCCTCAGAATATTATATTGTGGTATTGATCCTTCTGATCTATCTTCCCCTTTAACTCTATATGCATATGTGGTGTGTTCTCTCATTAGATCGAGTGCGCAATAGTCCTTTTTTTCATGTCCCACGGACTTACAAAAATTAAAAAATAAGATTTTGGTAGTTCTCTGATACTTATGAACCAAAGGAAAAGAGGTTGGGTGATGACCAATCATTCTACATATCTCACACCAGACCTCTCCATCTGAGGCCAAGGGATTTGGGGCTCCTATAGACAAATAATCCTTAAAGGTTGGACACTTATTATTATGTTGACCTTCCTTTATACATGTAACACTCCAAACTTCTTCGTGATTGTCCTTCTATTTAGAAAGCTTTTGCAACTAAATTTTTAATACTACTATATGTGACTGAATCTAAGACATCCCAGCACCATTCTCTCCTATATGGGATGGTTACGAATTCATGGCGATCTCTAGTGCTTCTGAATATGATGTAATATTTTGTTGCATCAATGGGGAATTGTATATGTGGTAACAATATCGCAATAAACCATTCCCTATGCTACTCTTATAAAATATGGAAGGTCAACTAATCCATTAATATATTGAATCTCTTATCAAAATCCCATACTGATTCATTATACAACTACTTGATCTATTTTAATTCCATAATAAATTGTGACTTAGACTTTGGTTTCTGGAACTCTTTTAATAGGGCTTGCTTAATGTTTTGCAATGTTTTATCTTGTCCCACATGTGCAGTGGACAAATACTTCATATACCAGATTAACGCGTGGTCTCTAAATGTTTTCACTAACTGGGTGATTTTTGTACTGTCATCATGTACCTTATTCATGGTCCATATTTCTTCACATACAAATAAAAAATGTTCTATATCTTCTATCCCTCCTCTGCGGAAGACATGCATTCTCAAAGTGGGGTCTACCCCCACCATTGTGTACTATGCAATATTCTTACTCGATCTCCCTAACTAAATCTGGGTCTTTGTACTACTTCCACTACTCTAGCTACCTTTACTTATATCTTTACTTCCCTCACTAACTACACGTCACAATGTTTCATATATTACCTCAAACCTCAAAGACGCACACAATTTCATGGGTTCAACACAGAGTATGGCCTGAGTGGGGCTAATGGGATGTAATGGATCTTGTTAAGCCCTAAATAATGGATCATTACCCCATAATTGGTGAATATTACATTAGTAATTTTATTTTATTTATGTTGGATTTAGTCCATTAGTTGTAATTATACCTCCTAGTCTCTTATATATACCAAGGAGACATTTTCATTTGCAATCATCTTGTAATTGTACATTTATGTGGGAATAAGGAGGTTTCCCCCTCAAAGAGGATTATTATTTGAATTTATCTCTTTTTCAAGGCATTGAGTACTTATTCTGAGGTTTTTCTATGCTATATTGATATTTGGTTCTTAACATATGGTATTAGAGCTCAAGGTCTTGGGGTTTCA
>JASDQU010105272.1:58877-75173 GCA_032191745.1 Picea mariana
AACTTCCACTCACCATTCCGGGAGCCCCAGGTGTCCATTTCTTGATCTATCTTCAGCCATGGGATCAACATCCCATCATCTACATCACGGCATTCCCTGGAACTCTTTTCATCATGAGCCCCTGGGACGCCATTTTTTCATACCCTGATTAGGTACGTATGTGCATATTCAAAATTATCAAATAAATGATGATATTTTTTATTCTCTTCAGATATTGTTCACGTCAGGTATTTGGTTTTTATGTGTGTAGGTACTTGGTCATCATACATCAACGTAACCCCTTCAGGTATATACTCAGTACTGGCATGTAGTCATTCCCTCTGAATCTTACTTGCATCTCCAGTCACACCCTCTGACATTTTCATCTAGGATCCCCATTTCCGGCTCTGCAGTACCAACACCTCCATTTTCATCTTTGGTACTATCACCCAGTAGCACTCTTACCCACATGAGTTGCCCCATTCATAACACCCTTTTGTGCCATTGATACTCATGCTGTTTTTAAAAACCCTTTAGGGATGGGAGTCCTGATAGTCTTACATCATGTCACGAATCAACCACATACTCCTTCTCCTCATTTTTCTAACTTTCCCAAATGGAATCCCAGATTATCTCTTCATGGTTCTATTTTTTGACTGCACCTCTGCAGTATCATGAACCCTCCATTTCATCCACAATCAGTTTGCCCACCTGCAAATTTCCCTTCATTTCACTTACCTCACACAGAAACCCACCCATGGGGCTCCCACCCTCCACCATTTCTCTGAGAAAATTGTGCCCTACTTGGGCCAACCATATCACATTGGGGAACTCGTTTCTGTATTTGTACACTTATCCCAATTATTCCTTATTTATTGTACAAATGCCTCTGTTTCTAGCAGTTACATCACCTTTGGTGACCTTCTTCCCTTTTTTGGCCAATGCAACCCATGTCACCCTTGGTTGGGGCACTACTTATCATGTACCCTTGACGACATCATCCATATCTTCAGAGTACCCCACAGGCCACTTACCTCTACCCTCTGAGTTTATTCACTTTGTCTCGCCTCTGGCACAACTTATCCCCTATCTTGTTGTCCCCCTGACACTCAACCTCGTTGAATGGTTGTGACCACTTTTATTTCACATATACCTCCAACCAAGGGCAGTCTTGAGTCTCCATACATCTTGACTTTGACCATGTACCTCTTCCAAATTCCTAAGCTCATCTAGTAGATTTCACAAAGCCATTTGCTTCTCGGAGTCGCATCCCCCTTTTGTCGACATCAACATAGTTTTCCAGAAGGGTGACAGTATCTTGATTCTCATTACCCATCCAATGAGAGATCTCAGAAGGCACAGAGAGAACCAAAATTTCTCCCTACTGTCATTGACCCCCATAACATTCAATGTCAACACTTTCTCATGTTACGGTGGGTCTTACTTTGTGACTATTGCAGTTAGTTCTTACACTTGCCGAAGACCTCTGAACTTGGCTGGGATGTCAATGCCTAAAAAATGCGTAATACTTCTTACAGATGTCACTGCCTACTATTCAGAGTATGTCCCTCCACAGAATTGTCTTCTACCTTTATCAAAACCGCCCCCAAGGGTGTTGTAGTTGTCTACATCAACACTTCATTCCTCTTTCTGAGTTACATGACATGAGCATGGGGCATGCCCGCCTCATTTCTACACAGTTTATTTTTTTTACACCTTATGGAAGGTTGGGTTCTATAGGTTCCCTTCTCCCTCCAATGGGGCACTCTTGACAATCCCACTATTACTCTCTCTTACAACAACACTCTCAGTATAAGAAACAATGATGGATTTCAGCTATACGTATGCTCCAAACCTCATCCATCAGGGGGCATCTGTTATCACTAAAATTTCATCCACAAATAGTTACAAGAATTCAACATCGTCAAACAGTTATGAGGTCATCCATGGACCTAAATTAACACAAAAGCATTCAAAAAGGATCAAAACTATACAACTAGTGCAAAAATTAAAGGGCGCTATGAAGACACTGGGCACGCACGCACATGCGTGAAACAGAAACACAAGATTCGTGCACATGCACACGATGCGCGACTGTTGTCACAAAAATCCACGCACCTGAGAAATGACACATTTATGAGAGTGGTCAGCCTCCCACCCACATCTGGTTCAGCGTTCAAGTTGATTTGACACTCAAATTTGGTCTTGATTCGACTAGGTAGCTGGTCAAAGACCTAGAAATGCCCTAATTAGCCTCTTTACACACTACAAACTAGTTGGACAATAACCCAAACGAATGCTATAAAAAGGCCATGGATACACTTCATTTTTCAAGGAATTTCATAGCAAAGTTATGTTGTCATTATTCTCTTGAGGACTCTTCTATCCTTGCCAAGAGTATACTTGCATCATAGCTTTGGGCAATCCATCTCACCCCTTGAGTGGATTAGCAAATAGGTCTTTCACCATTTTCATTTTTATTTTCAAAGTTGTAAGAAGAGCTTATTTGTGGGGGTCCAAGAGCCCTCCCTTGGAGGAAGAAGGGACTCATATTCCCTTTGCTTCTCGGTGTTTTCTTTCACTAATATCAGCCTTATCATTGGTGACATGGATATTGTTTCTTGTGTCCTTATGTCCCTATGTTTATAAATTTAGTTGTTGTTTTATTTCTTAGTTTAATTCTTAGTTATTGTTTTATATTTCTTTTTCTAACCCTTTTCCTTGTAGTTGTCCTACTTAGCAAACCCAAATAATCTTACAAGCACCTCTATTTTTCTCACTAAGGTGACGAAAGAGGTGCAACACCCCTCGAAGAGGCTTGTTATCTGAATTTCTCTCTTTTTCAAGGCATTGAGTACTTATTCTGAGGTTTATCTATGCTATGTTGGTATTTCGTTCTTAACAAATCTCCTTCTATTGGGCTAAGTTGTAGATCATTTTCCTCCTCCTTTATTTTTGTTTGTGGTATTCATTCGATCTATAGCACTATGTTGATTTCTTCAAACTCATTTTGATTCCCTTCTCTATCATCCACGGTCCTCTTACTACCGTACCAAAATATTTCTCCACTGCGCAACAGTCCAATCTCTTCTTTTGCCACACCTTTCTCCTTTCCCTACATTCTCATTCCATCCATTTCTTATTTATTCTTTCATGTATCCCTCTTATTGATACTCTCATATCATCCCCTGGTCATCCCACATCCCTCTGTACATGAAGGTTCCTAGCTACTAGGGTGATCAAATTCCAACTTCATAATCCCTTTATCACACATCAACATCTTGACCCAAGTAGACAATGATTTAAAATATATTCCATGTGCATATTTAAATAACTCTCTTTCAGAAACATTATATGACTGGGCATGATCTAAGGAAATGCAGTAATATAACCCCCCAATACACTATCCAACCAAAAATTGAGTGCACGTGAGGTTTGATTACTTATGGTACTTAATTGTTGAATCAAATCAGGGGTCCAACTCATCAGAAAAATAGTGTGGAATGTTTTGTTCTTTTCATCTAACCTTTGTAACCACTTAGCCAAAACTATTGAGAAATAATCAAATAAAATCTCATGTTAGTCTATATATGCGTACCTATGTATCCTCTTCTCTGAGTTTATTTTCAAGTTCTCATTCTGATCTCTATAAAAATCACACTCCTTTTCCTCTAACCACCATCCCATCTCTTCCTTATTTAGCCTCCACATTCCCTCAATTGTAGATACCAGTCCTAGCAATGAAACCATTTGCTAGCGGGAAGTGGGAAGACCTAGGGTTCAACATGAACTCACCAACCAAACCCTCAGATATCATCCCTTTTGGCATCACTTGCAAGAAGGTGAAGTCTCACCCGAGATGGAAACTATATGAACCAGGTTTTTGTAGGGTTGAAGGGATGGGAGGCAATCCTTATAACCATTCTAACTTAGCATTTATTCAAGATTATATCATGTGCATAGAAACAGATTAACATGTAACATATCCATAATAAAAGAACATACATCATATGTGGGAAATAAATAAATAAAAAACCACATCAGAACAAATAGAGACCATGATTAATGTGGTTCACCCGGATGGGATACTCCCACAACAACCAACCTCTTATTATATTATTCAGAACATTCATTACAAAATATTGGCACTCCGCTCATACAGTATGTCTTATACAAAATTCCATTGTTGTTCTCCTATCTCTCCATTGCTTTTCATTACTTACTTCCTTTCCTATTTTGTCTTCATTCATTTCCTATTATCTATCCCAAAAACCTTACATATTTATATATTCACAATAGAGATTATCATGTATGAATGGACCCAAAATTCCTAATGGATTTCAACAGTCTTCCTTCTTTTGCATGTGTTGATCTCTGAAAGTGCACCAATTGTCTCTCCTTCCTTTGCACGTGCTATGAAGTTCCCAAATATGGTCCCAATATCCTGTCCCAACCCCTACCTATTGATCCTAGACAAATAGTGGGCCTAGACTTCTATGGTTTCCCTAAATTCAAGAAAATGGATTCACTACTAACCTAAGGAGTGGTAGAGATAATGTATCTTTCATTGTAGGTTGTCTTTCCTATATCACAGTTGAGCATATATGAATTTCTAGCTCTAATGTCCACAACATGCTTCCTTCACCCAAAAGACAGACAATGTCTTTCTAACTCTCTACTTGGTGTTATAACCCTAGAACTATCTTGATTCTAATATGATGTATAATGAAATGAACTGGATCGAAACATTTGTAAAGGGAGATAAAACATGTTCAAGGGGGAAAATAAATGATATATTCATTAACATAAAGAAATTACATCAAATTCATATCTTAGATGTTGATGCAATACCCCTTTGGCTCCTTGCTCCTTAGCTTCTTGATCATGCTAGGAAATATGATTCTGGTTGTTATGAATAGGAAAAGCACCTTTGCAAATGGAAAACATAACTATGCAAATGATTCTTCCTCCTCTTTCTCAAGATTTTCATTTCATGTATAGATCCTTAGAATAGGATTGGGATATATTCTATATCTTCTA
Organism: Picea mariana; assembly: GCA_032191745.1. NCBI lineage: Eukaryota > Viridiplantae > Streptophyta > Pinopsida > Pinales > Pinaceae > Picea > Picea mariana. The sequence goes on from JASDQU010105272.1 coordinate 63,897, forward strand.
GAACCCAATAGCAAATCAAATGGTGTGAGTTCCTAGGCTCATGGAATGAAGATACAACTCCCCCATCACTTACCTCTTTGTAACTCCATGACTATAGAAGTTTATATAGATCATCACTTGTTTCACTATAGATGACATGTGATGATCAATGTGTATTGTCTACTATAAGTCATGTGATGACCCTAAAAAAGGCCCCAAATCTCAAGAAAGACATGTGCTTTGGCCTTCAACTTCTACTAGCTCCCCTTATGGCTTGTAGGGTCGAAATTAAGGCTATAACAATGTACATACACACACACAAATATATATGTGTGTGTGTGTGTCTATCTATGTGTGTGTGTGTGTGTGTGTGTGTGTGTGTGTGTGTGTGTGTGTGCATTGTTTAAAAAGGTCCATTCTATCCTTGAAATGGACAAGCATCCTAGCCATACTCATGGTGACATTAGTTGATAATTATAAATACATAATGGGTGAAATGAGGTGTTACATTCCCATTCCACTTAAAAGGAAATACCAGCCTCAATGTTTTACCATCGCATAAACAACTTTATACCATAAACAAAAATGTGTATGTCATTTGCATGACATCATCTAGTTCCCATGTGGCCTCATCTACTCCAAATTTCCTAGACTGCACCTTGACCTGCTTAATGGCTTGGTTCCATAGAAATGTCTCTTTCCTATCTAGGATTCTTTGAGGAAGGTCCCATGTGGCCTCATCTACTCCAAATTGCCTCAACTAAACCTTGACCTCCGTAATGGCTTGTTTCCATAGAAATTTCTCTTTCCTATCTAGGATTCTCTAAGGCTCTGGCTGGAATTATCTTTCTGATTCCACCTTAATCACAACCCAATAAATAGTATGATTAGAGTCATGGATATAATTTTTATTCAATGATACATGGAAAACATTTTGTTCTTTAAAAATAGGAGCTAAGGAAAGCCTCTATGCCATGGGTCCCACTCTCTTGAGGGCTTCAAATGGTCCACAATAGTGGGGTGATAAATTATCACATGTTCCCATTCTTAGATAAATTCTCTTAGGCTTAACTATGAGACAAAAATGGTCTCCCACTTTGAACTCCTTATGATTTAGTTTCCTTTCATCCTAGCTCTTTTTTCTATCCTGAGCCACTTTCAAATTCAGATTGATCTTGGCCACATCATGTTCCATTTCCTTCAGCATGTTCAATCCAAGTGTAATAATATCCATTGGATTGTCTCAGGTGATGGGGATATTCTATTTCCTACCATAAGGCCTTAAAGGTACTCATTTTCAATGACTCCTGATAGCCATTGTTATAACCAAACTCTACCAGGGATAGGTATTCTTCCCACTTCTTGGGATGGTTCATAACATACATTCACAACATGTATTCCAACACTTTTTTTACCCTCGCAATTTTCTCATCTATCTAAGGATGATAACCAATGCTAAAATATGATTGCATCCCAAAAATTGCAAATAAACTTTTCAAAACTTTGATGTAAAATTATCATATCAATTTGAAATGATTGTCTTGGGCATACCATGCAATCTAAAAATATTTTTCATGAAAATATTTGCAATATCAATTTATTTGTAAGTAGATTTAATTGGAATAAAGTGAGCCACCTTGATCAAATTATCTACCACCACCATGATAGCATCAAGTTTCTTTATTGTCTATGGAAGTCCAGTGATGAAATCCATAGAGATGACTTCCCACTTCCATTTTGGAATTTGTAAAGGTTGCAATAGCCCCGCTAGATGCCTATGCTCTACCTTCACCTAATAGCATTCTAGGCATTTGCAAACGTATTCTGCAATCTACTTCTTCATTTTGGGCCAATAATACAACTTTCTTACAGTTGTTATAAATTTTTGATACCCTAGGTGACCTACATAAGGTTTCTTTTGAAACTCATTCACTATAAGCTCTCTCGATTAAATTTATTATGATATTTTAAACCTATTATTGTACATAAGTAGTATATCTTCAGTGAGATTATATTCTTCACACTTCGACCCTCTTGGCTCTTTCTCTACAATTTCCTTTATTAGCTTGAAAATTTCATTTCTCTGTATAACATTTATAATCCTATACACTAGATTTTTCTAGGTGTATTGTTTGCATGCTCCAACTGAGTGTGTTTTCCACTCTTTTTTCTTATCCTTTCATGTGTCTGACTTCAAAATCAAACTCACTAATGAGAGCCATTAACTTGGATTGTCTGGAATTTAAATGTCACTAATCAATTAAGTACTTCAACATGATATGGTCTGCCATTAATACAAAATTTATTCCAAGAAAATAGTGCCTCCACATATTTAAGGCATGCACAATGGTTGTGAGTTCCAAGTCATGAATACCATACTTCTAATCATGCTCATTTATTTTCCTGGACTCAAAATTAATTACGAGCCCTTATTGCATGAGGAATCCACCAAGTCCTTCTTTGCAAGCATTTGCACACACCAGGAAATTCTTATCTAGATCCTCAATCTTTAATACATGTGGATTCATTAGAAGATGCTTTAGTTGTTGGAATCTTGCTTCATAGTCCACTAATCATGTGAATTTTACTCCTTTACATTGTAAGGAAGTGACTGGATGGCCAATTCTTGAAAACCCTTGAGTAGAAATCCTATAATATCTAACCAATCCCATAAATGATCTCACTTCAGATACATTTCCAAGAGTGGACAATTCATGATTTCCTTGACCTTCCTAGGATCTATTGCCACTCCTTCATCTAAGATTACATGACCCAAGTAATGGATGTGTATGGAATAAATCACATTTATTGTACTCAACATACCTCTGGTGTTATCTCAACACTTACAATACTAACCTGATATGTTCATCATGCTCCTCCCTGGTCCTTGAGTATATCAGGATGTCATCAATAAAAACCAACACAAATGTGTTCAAATATTTATTGAGTGTGTTATTCATTAGGCACATAAACAAGGCTAGTGAATTGGTAAGCCAAAAAGGAACCACCACAAACTCATAGTTCCCATAACATGTTCTGAAGTAAGTCTTATAGATGCCCTCATTCTTGATTCTGAATTGATGATATCTAGACCTCAACTCTACCTTAGATAATATTATGGCCCCACTTACTGAAACAAGTTTTTAGATTCCTTATAAGATCCCTTTATTTCCTTTATCATATTCTTCACATTTTATCATCTTGACATTCCAAGGTCTTGTTCAAACAATCCAAATTTTCCTTTTGTGTTTTCAACCATTCCATGTCGATCAACATGTCATCTGACCCAAATGGTAGTATATTTAGTATTTCTTGGGTGTGTAGTCCATCCATCTCGAACTGGTATTCTTCTATTACCTCGGTCACATTCCTTTTGTTCTTGTAGTTAGTTGAACCAACCATGACTTCAAATTATTTATTTTATATAAAACATGTGCCTCAAAAACTTGGTTTGAAATGTAACTAAGGTTAGAACGAGGGTCAATCAATATTGAAATAAGATGGATGAAAAGTAAACCTTCCATCTCCACCACTAAGGCTTATGTTGTATTATTGAGAGGGGGGGTGAATTAGTAATAGAGAAATCTGATCCTTTTTAACCATAAAATTCAAGTGTTATATTAATGGAGAATTATCATCCAATAGTTGTCGAGTAAATAAACAATGAACAAATGATCAATCATACACATACATAGTACACCAGTGTTTTTACGTGGAAACCCAAAGCGGGAGAAAACCACATAATTATTTTTCTTATATGTATTTAAGAATTACATTCATTGGAAGCACCAACTTCCTTTGTTTTCCAACTACAATTGGAAGGAGGATCCAACCCCCTAGTTTCTCAGGCTACAACCTGAGGAAAGATCCAACTCCCCAATTCTCTAGCTACAAATAGATGGAGGCTACAACCCCCTATATTCTCCGGCTACAACCACCTATCCTTGCCCCATTCAACCTCTCTAGTTTATAAGTAGAATGGTGGAACCACTATCACACTATCACTGTGAGATATACTGCTGTAAATTGTTGGATGCAAGCCAAGTCAGGAAGAAAGGCTATTTTTGGAGGAGAAGCAGGAAAGGAGGAAAATTAGCACATGTAAGATAAACAAGTGAGGCACACATGCAAGGAATACCTAACGACATTATGGTTAGGTTTTTTGTAATGCATTGTAATGGCTAGTGAGCCAAGGATATAAATAAGTAGTACTAGATGACAGAGGGGGGCACGCAGAGAGGGACAGACACAGAGAGACAGAGAGAGAGTGGTAAAAACTATATGAGTCATTAATCTAGGGATATAAGGAAGGAGTGAGTGACTCGATCCAGAGGGTTAGACCATCGGATGAGGAGCCTGGTGTGATCTAGTCAGCCTCACATGGATAGAGGATCCTGTGGAAAATGGGGAGAACTAAGATTTTAACCATGCGTGGTGTGAAATATTTCTGAACTATAATAAAATATTGAGATCCAGATCTTTGTGGACGTATCCTAGGAGGGGGTGGACCAAGGTAATATTGTGTTATGCAAATGAATGTATGTGTATTTACGTCTGATTAATTGATGAACGTTAGATGAATGAAGTAACTAAGTAGATATGGTATTCCACATGCATGCATAGAATGAATCTTATAACTAGATGTTAGACTTAATGAATAAAGATTACAAAACACAACCATAGATCTACACTCTATCTCAAGTTGAAAACACATGAGTATTATAGCCACAGATAGAGCTATCTCAGGTGAGACTATGCAGTACACTCTGTGTGTTGTGTTTCCTTCTAGTTTACCAGAGGGGCAGATAGTTTTAAAGGGATTTTGTTGGGAATCTTATCAAATATGAACTAGGGTCAATCTAGGATGGTAAGGTAGAAACAAAATAAACCATAAATAATCCCATGAAAGAGTAGATCAAACCAACAAATTTTTTTGTTTCCGGTTGTTTGGAAGGAAATGGGACTGAGTATGAGAAATTTATGGAATACGCGTCAAAATGAGGTCGAATCAAGCAATGAATCACTAAGGAAATGAGAATCTAAAAAGGGAATGTTGAGACTATCGAATCCAACAAAGGAAGAGATAGAAATCTATTTGAAGACAGTGAAGCTAGAGTTTGCACAAAAAGATAACATAAATTCAAAGTTGACACCATGCAAATATATAGACAAGTACATATTCAGTGACTTGCATGAAGTCATTTTCTGTGATTTCCCTCATGTACTGCAGGAGTGGATAAAAATATTTAAATACAACCATCATACAAATAAGATCAGACAGCTAGAATGGAATCTTGAAGAGATTGCGCATTTACAACAAGTTGATAATAATTTTACGTGTGCAGTAGATTTCTGGTTAGACAACATTGTTGCAGGATTTATCACAGAATTTGTAGTAGATACAGTGAAGTCATACATCACACATGAGAAAGAGTTATTGAAAGGACCTCAAGGTAGGTACATCATATCATTATATACTTCCATTAATATATTAATATATAACAAAGGTGTAATGATGATGGAGTCAGACATCTAAAATTCCTTCTGTGCATGGGGGAAGGGGGGAAGAACTAACGAGAGAAGGGGATCAAGGAAATAAGGAGGAGGCCTTGGACCCAATTATGATGGACAAAGACCAGATCAAGTGAATCATGGTAACAAATAGAAATACGTGCAGTGGAGTACCCTACTAATATAAGGTGAACATCAATAAGAGAGCCATATTCATGAGGGAAGGCTTGGCAAGTGATAAAGAGGAGGTAGAGGATCTCCCGGCTATGGAGAAGAATGAGGAAATCCCATGCATGACATATGATATGAATATGAGAGGTCCAATAGCGAAAATAGAAGGAAACACCCCTATCCATATAAGTGTTAGTGTGGAACCCATAAACTCATGTGCGACTAATACACCAAGAAGGACACCACCATTTAGACAACTGAATTTCGGGAGAAGGAAGATAGTAGAAAGTACATCTACACAAAGAACAACAACTAGGGGAGCCAGTTCAGGAACCATTAGCCAAGTATCTACACCACGCAGAGGTAGTATTTCAACATTCATCATGGTAGGACATGATCCCACCATCAGGTTACCAGAATTCAAAGGAGAGGTGTCAGAGGACCCAGAGAAGCACCTATTTATTTGTGAAAAGATCTGGGAAGAAAAATAGATCAAAGATGAGGAAACTAAAATGGCATAGTTAGCTATCATGCTAAGATATAGTGCATTGTATTGGTACATGAGTTTAGCTGCAAACAAGCCTCCAGGGACAACCATAACGATTGGAGATATCAAGAAGTTGTTGATAAATGGGTTCTAGAAGCCTAGTTCAAAGGATCAATACATATGAGATGATCGAGATCAGACAAACTAGGAGAATCTATATGGGATATTGACCAGAGATTCAAATGAATGAAAGAAAAACTAAAGTACATCATGACATATATGCAACATATGCATATGTTTATCAATTCACTGCTACCACACTTGAAATATCCACTGCGACAACAAAAGTCTCTTATGCAGAAAGAGGCTCTACAGGTAGCCCTACAACTGGAAGAAAACCAATATCAAAAGAAAGATCCATCCATAGAGGAGATGAAGGAGGATCTGAAGAACTTAATATTCCAGCTAATCCAGAACAAAGATAAGGACAAAAGATAAGTTGTTTGGTGTACCACATGTAGGACAAACGGACACCATAAGAACGAATCTCCAACATTGGTGCAATACATGGTAGCAGGAATGTCAAAACCATTGCCAATAGGAGGAATATGGTGTGAGATATATAAGAAACGAGGTCATGATCTATATCACTACCCAATGATTCATAAGTACCAGATAGTACCAAAGCGCTTGTATTGCAACTTTTGCAAGTCAATAAGCCATGATGAAAAATATTGCAGAACCATGGACCTCATGAGGGAAAGAACATCAAATGCATATAGGGTGTAGGAAAAAATGATGATCGGGCAAGCCACACCTCATTTTAACCAAGTACCATCCCTGTACAACACTACACAACAATAATATAACATTTCACAATAACAATATAACACTGCACAACCGCAATATAATACTGCGCAAACACACTATAATATCTCACAATATAACCAGGTGCCTTAGTATAACGCACTGCAAGGGGATGGAGTTGGATACATAGGCGGAGGAAGAGGAAGGGGATGCTTTTGAAGAGGTATAGTACAAGTGGTATGCAACAATTTTTAACAACCAGGACACTATGCAAGAGAATGTCCACTTCCACCAGTGACCTGTAGGTATTTTCGTGCATCAGATCATCACACAGAAGAATGTCTAATACTATTAGGGAAGATCCAGGAGAAGAGGAATCAAAACAATCAAAATGTTTAGTGGATTTCAGAAAAAGCGAGGGATGAAGGAAGAAACATCAACATAGTTACACGTGGAGGAGATAAAAGAGGAAACAACACAGTAAGACAAGAGCCAGTACAACAACAATGGGTGAAAAAGAATGTTGAACCAAAGAAGTAGTTTGATGTGCAGAACAAAAGGAGATATTCAAGTAGGCTAGACAACAATTCATGAATCCATACATTGCATAGACATCGACTACATAGTATAATAAGGAGGTACCAACATACAAGATGCCTCCATCCCTGGATCACACTGAAGAAACACAACCACTAGGACAAGCAAGTACAATTAAGGGTTTTTTGAAATCCTATGTTAGACTACCAAATGATCCATCCTATATTAAAAAATTACAAAATATGCTAGAGAGATGTAGAATAGAGGCAGAAGGAAAGTTAGAACAAAAGACAGTTAATCATCCGCATACAAGAAGAAGAACAAACAAGGAATTCCAACTGAATGCTAACATTGGATATTTCAGCATGGGAGATATTATACTAGATTTAGGATTGTAAGTAAATGTATTACCTAAAATGATATGGCAATGTATGGGAGAACCCACATTAGAATATTCACTTGTTTAGATGAAACTATCAAATCAACATAGATTTCTCCCAATTGGAAGACTAAAAGGAGTGATAGTAGATCTAGATGGAGTAAGGACTAAAGCTGACTACGAAGTAATCGAAATAGTGGATGGAACAACACCTTATATGGAATTTCTTATCTTGTATTGGGTGTTTGATAACCATTCCATAATCAAATTAAATATTCATAAGATGACCTTAAATTCAGGATAATAAAGATTCATTGCACCATTGGACCCATAATAAGGGGAAAGGTTTGTAGAACCTACCTGCTTGGATATGGAGGAAATTAACCAGTTGTACAGAACATCTACACGAGATGAAGATTATGTGAACCTGAATGCAGATGGGTTACTCAGTTGGTGAAGCATCACCTCGTGTGTGTCAGACATAGATATGGGCTTAGAAAATTGGTAGCAGTGGTTACATGAAGTCTCCATAAGAAGATGCGGAAGAATAGACCACGCAGTGAGATGGGTAGGCATGGAGATAAGGGAACCTCCCAACTTCCATGGGGTGAATTTCCTAGAAGAATTATTAGCACGGTATGAAGATGAAGTGTTATAAAATCAGAGGCTCTTAGCCCTATATATAACACTCAAGGAAGCACCTACAATATGGTGGGGTGCACATAAATAAATAGTTAAAGACTGGTACCAATGTAAGCAATTATTGCACATCAGGTTTGGTAAAGAAAAAGGAAGCAACCAGCTACAGAAATATGATGGGTAGGGGGAACCTACATAACACTTGGAGAAGTGTAGAGTGCTATGGAAAATGACACCATTGGAGGACTAACCCCATCAGGTTTATCACACATTATAGGGAATCCTAATGAACTGGTATACAAACCAGGAACTGTGCAGAGGAACTACCATCTGGGTAGTATTACAACACAAATTTACAGTAACTTCCACATTTGATCATGAAAACCCCAACATAGACAAAACACTTAAAAAAATTATAGGGGTGATATTCATTAAAGAACCGGAAGTTGGACTCATGAAAAAATAACATCAAAACAAACAGACAGTAAAAGAACTACTATCATTCTACTATGTGCAGGAAGAAGCACCATATGAAGATGACCCGTGCAATATTTAGATCGAGGAAGTTGAAGGAGAAAGAGAAGTGGAAGGTCCACCTTTGGAATTATAATTAATTGTTGTATCGATCAAGGTGAAGAAATTCAACATCGAGATAGTTAAGAATCCCAAAATGGCCAGTATTGGAGACTATTGGGATGAGAAAGCAGTGGAAAGCATAACATAGTTACTGTGTAAGTACAACGACTTGTTCCCAACAATGTTCATAGAAATGAAATTCATAGCAAGAGAGATAGGAGAAATGAAGATACCACTCAGAGGTGAGGCAAGATCAATTAGACAATGACCATACAGACTAAACCCCATATATAAGAAAAAAGTCAAAGAGAATATCGATAGGATGTTGGAGGTCAAAATCATATAGCCTGTAGAGGAATTTGAATGGGTAAGCCTGATGGTACTTCAGGAGAAGAAACAAGGGGGGATAAGAATATGTGTTGACTTTAGGAAGTTGAATGATGTGTGTCTACATGAACCGTTCCCTACTCCTTTCACAGATGAGGTGTTGGAGAATGTAGGAGGGCAGGAAGCTTATTCATTCACCGATGGATTCTCAAGATACCATCATATCGATATAGCACCAGAAGATAGATACAAGACCATTTTTTCCATGGAATGGGGATCCTACCAGTATACACTCATGTCGTTTGGATTGAAGAATGCACCAACAATATTTTCCAGAGTAGTCATAGCTACATTCAAAGAATTCATCCACTAGTTTCTAAAGGTATATCTAGACGATTGGACAGTCTATAATCTGTTGAAATACCATGTAGGGGTGTTGAGGTTGATGTTAGAAATATGTGGGCAATGTCAAATATCATTAAATATCAAGAAGTGCATCTTCGAAACACCTTTTTGGATATTATCGGGCCATATAGTATGTAAACAAGGCTTGCTAGCAAATCTTAACAACATTGCAGTAACTATTAACCTACCACCACAAAAAACAATCTGCCAATTAAGAGCAACATTGGGGCACATAGGATACTACATGAAGTTTATAAAGGGGTATGCGCAAATCACTACACCAATGGAGAAATTTATAAGAACAGAAATAAATTTCTAGTGGAATGAGGATTGTCAGCATAGATTGGACACCCTGAAAGAGAAGATGGTAACCAGACTAGTACTAGTGTTCCCAGATTGGGAAAATAAATTCCATGTACATGTAGATTCATCAACAATAGCACTTGTATCTATAATAGTGAAGCTAGGATCAAGAGAATTGGACCATCCTATAGCATTTGCTACCAGAAAACTGTCAGAATCAAAGAAAAATTATAATACCACAAAAGGGGAAGGATTATTGATGGTCTATGCGCTTCAGAAATTTAGGCATTATTTATTGGGGAAAAATTTCAAGATGTTTACAGACCATTTATCTCTCAAATACCTCGTCAACAAGCCAGTGTTGTGGGGGATAATTTGTAGATGGTTATTGTTGTTCCAGAAATTTGACTTTGAAGAGATAGTCAAACCAGGGAAGTTGAATGCAGGACCAGATCACCTGACGAGGATCACTAATGGGGAGGAACCTATGAATATAGAGGAAACATTTCCCAACACATAGTTATTTTTAGTCCCTATATCTGATGAATACTTCGCATACATCATCCAGTACCTGAGTACAGGGACTGCGCCACAAAATTCAACACTGCGCAAAAGAAAAACCTGGTAGTCAGGGTTGCAGTCTGTCAATTGATTGCAGAACACTAATACAAAATGGAGGCAGATAGTATCTTGAGAAGGTGTGTGCTAGAACATAAAAGAACAAAGATTTTGGAAGAATCCCATGAGGGAATAACAAGAGTACATTATGCAGTAAAAGCTACCGCACAGAAGGTATTGCACGCAGGACTATGGTGGCTGACCATTCACAGAGACTCAAAGGACTACTACGAGAAATGTGATGTATGTCAAAGGGTTGGTAAACCAAATAGAAGGGACAATATGCCCTTGAGACCACAAGTAATCTTGTAGGTATTAGACAAATGGGCAATAGATTTTTTGGGACCAATTAACCCACCCAAAAAAAGGTCAGTGTTAAGCCCTAATATTGGCTCATTACCACTTAATTGGGGCATATTAGATTAGTAATGTTATTTTATTTATGTCGGCTTTAGGCCATTAAACCTCCTAGTCTCCTATATATACCAAGGAGACATTTTCATTTTGAATCATCTTGGACTTGAACATTTAAGTGGGG
>JASDQU010105272.1:92940-104516 GCA_032191745.1 Picea mariana
CTTTAAGAGATAGTATGTGAGTTACCTTGTGTATGTTTTTAGTGTGAATATATTTTAAATTCATAAACATATGGTGGTACCCAAGAACTAAGAGATATATCTTCATAGTCATTGACTTTATTTTAAACATTTGGTGTGAATAAGTATTTTAGGTAATGTTATACATATGTAATTGCTTATCCTTGTGTCACCATTTGATTAGACCTCAATAGATCCTCTTAATTTTTACGAAAATAAAGAGGCCCCCATTTTGATTTTAAAAAACACATGTGATTTTGTCTTGCTTGATTCGAAAAAATGATTTGATGGTTGGTTTTCTTTAGTGTTATGTTTTAGGAACTCCTTATTATCAATTATTTTACCTTAGCTTTCATGAGATGAGGATGCACATTTTTCCATCATAAATAATGATTGGGCCATTTGATATTTTGATTTTTCCACAATGCTTGTATATTAATTTGAACTTTTTCAAGTTGATTCCATGTCTAGATTTACAAAAATCAAATTGAGATGATGTTTAGAAAGTTTCTCCAAGTTTTAGTCTTTGATACATAAATACATTAACAAATCACTTTGGTGAATTAAAATAATTCAAATAAAAGTCAAATTTAACCTCTAACAATAGTGCATGTTGAAAAGTGGAGATTAAAATTTCATTAAAAATAGTACTATGTTAAGAATTTTATACTCTTCTCCGCATTAAAATAATTTAGTTAAAAGATTATTCATTTAAATGATACATCAAATTCTATGAGCATTAAAATTTCATTAAAAATAGTACTATGTTAGGAATTTTATACTCTTCTCCACATTAAAATAATTCACTTAGAAAATTATTCTTAAAAATCTCAATCAACACATTAAAAGAATGAATATTAAAGTTTCTTCATTTGGAAGAAAACATCATTTTTAAAAACGAAGTTAGACTTACATCTCTTTTTCCATGAAACACAATGCGAATCAATTTGGAAAATGGCCCAGGGAGGGAAAATCCCACCCAATATGGTGTCCTTATTAAAATCAAAATATAATATAATCTTAAAATTATTTGGGTTTTTTTTTGACATTTTCGAGTTATATATAGTAAACCATACTCTTTTGAATGATGTTTGAGTTACTATAATAATTTCGAGCCCTCATTATATTTTGATACATTTGAAAACCATTTTAATATTTCATTGAATATGGTTGCAAGGTTGGAAAAGGAAATGTATCAAAACACGCCATTCCAAAGAACAATTGTGGTGCGCTATTACAACAATCACAGTTTACTTTCTTTTATTTTGGGAATTGGAACCTTTATTTCCAAAGAACAATTGTGATGCGCATTTACAACGATCACAGTTTCCTTTATTTGTTTTTGGGAATTGGAACCCTTATTGAAGATCATGAGAACAGTTGTGCCGCATGGAAAAACGTGGACGAAGATGTCAGTCCATCGGGCCACTGGGTCACGAGGGACCGGGGCACCGCAATGTTTTCTTGCAAACTTTGATCAGTAAGAAATTGTAGAGCTTTCATGCTAGGTTGCATGTGGAAAGGCACCGACATATCATAAAGTAGATACGTTAAAGGAGGGTTGTTTGCAAAGAAAAGAGGCCATGAAATCGAAGGTTACATAAAGTCTTTAACTCAGTCAAAAGAAGATCGTGAATCCATGGTTGTTTGCAAAGAAAAGAGGCCACGAAATCCAAGGTTACATAAAGTCTTTAACTCAGTCAAAAGAAGATTGTGAATCCATCTGAAAGGTTACATCGAGACTGAACGGGTTTGTTGAAGATATATCTGAATAAAGTGAAATAAAGGACATAAAACCTATGTGGAAAATCCAATGAGATCACATGCAAGTCGATTGTTGAGTGAAAGAGATCTTGCGAGATTACAAATCTGGGATAATTAATACTAAAATTTAATAGTGATATTCTCCATGAATGTGTAGCAGTTCATTTAACCTAGCCTCAAAAGGAAACTGTTACAGGCTGTCACCTTCACGTAGAGAAGAAGAAAAAAAAAAACACTTAGTGAAGAAGCAGGGTTTAGATCAGAATACGTAGAAGAAAAGAAAGGGTTTGAGATCGTAGTGTAAGTTCCCACAACTTGCTAAGGTTTATAATGTCGGTGCGTAGGGATGATAGAGAAGATCAATAAGGTTGGCAGCTCGAGATCGTTGGATTAAGAATCTATTATTGCAAAGGAAAACATGACGCGAAAGCAGGGCGCGAATTTCACTGCTATTAACCCAACAAATCACAAGAAAATTCGTGCCATGATATGGTTGGAGAATAACCACGAATTTGCTTTGCGAAAACCATTTCGCTCGAAAAAAAAAGAAGCTATTTTTGGGGGCGTTGATATCCATTAAAATGACGAAAAAAAGGACGATGTTTTTCAGCCAAAAACGACCATGGTTATACAGTGATAAAGAGGCATAAAACTACTCAAAGAGTCATAAAAAACGTAGAGGAAAGGGCGTGTTTTTCTGACCATGAAAGCTCACGAATCATGCAGCAAGAGAGGGCACGTTTTGGCTGTCAAAGGCCCATGATTTTACGGGTTAAATGCTTCACGTCTTTCTGTGGAGAGGAATCCAGTCACTCCCCAGGGCCACCGAGTTATTACACCACAGGACCATACTTCCCCGAATAAGTAGAAGCTAACATGCGTAAATGTGTCAAGAGGAAGATTGTGCCCAAGTATTAATGGTTAAGACCAGATCAAGGAAGTTCGAAACCAGCGCAAGAGATTATGGAGTTTTTCTCTTTATTGAATATCGTTGAGGTATTGACATGAATCCAAAGGGAGCAGACCATTGAAAAAATGGAGCATTTAAAGATCGGTTATCCAGCATTTTGGTTTTGCTGGCACACAAAAGGAATAGTAACACTGTCCAAGAAGAGTCCGATATTGTGTGTGCAGCGCATGGAAAGGTTATTCATATAGTCRTASCATGRAYAGAACAGTGCCAAAAGAAAATTGATCAGCATGAGATCGTTATATCGTGCAAACCGAATGGCACAAGTTTAGGGGTTTGAGAATTTTGTAAAGAAGATCTGTTTCTCTGACTCCGGATTCCAGTTCATTGAACATAAGACTAAATCAAAATAATGTAATAGTGCAGAGATTCGATCGTAGGATCAATGAAAAGACCTAGATCTTTGTTCAAATAATGGTAGTGAAATTGCGCGCTCCTAAACATGAATTGCCTGCCACAAAATTGCTGTCTGGGATAACATGAACATGAAGATGGCATGAATAATACACCACAATATAACAAAAGGATTTGTGTTTTTTCGTAGATAGATTTTCAGATTACGTATTTTTTCTTTGCTTATTTGAAAATATTTTCCTTCAATTATTATTTTTGTTAGTTTACATCAATCTTTATTAATATTTATTTTGGTTTATAATTAGGTCGTAGTGTCGATGGAAGAAAATATTTGTTGGCAGTTTGCAATACTTGTTTGGACAGAAGATCATAGTCTTGGGGCATAACAACGGGTAGAGGTAATTAGTTTGGAGACTCGCGTACCACATTTGGATTAGAGGTCGTTCTTGGATTCTAGAAGTGTTACAGATAAAACGATCGCTCACACAAAGAGAAGAATTGTGGGGGAGGGGACGCTATCGTGCTAATGAAGGTGCTTCGGGGAGCTGGTTCTATGAGAATGAAAGACAACATAAACTTGTGCTATCATAGTTTCTCTTTTAAATATTTATATAAATCAGGGTTTGAAAATCAGTCTTTGTCAAGAAAAATGCAAAGTCTATTTTAAGACCATGAGGTTTACTAGTTGTAGCGAGATATGGAACTATTCTTATCTTATTTTTTATTTATTATAAGGAAAGACATCGTGCTTCTTCGACTCATTCTATTCTAGATAGGTATGAGTTTGTGTATTTTGCATTGTTGTTAAAATAGGTGAATTTGTATTTCAGATGATAAGCTAACTTTCATAGTTGGTAATAATTTGTCACTGTCCTTGTTTCTTGGTAAATATTTGTCACTGTCCTTGTTTCTTGGTAACTATTTGCTGAGTCAAGTCTTTTTGTTTCTTGTAACTATTTTCCTAGTTAATTACCTAACTCATCTCATATTCAATATTTATTAATCTTTCATGTTTAAGGTGGGGATACATGTTAAGGATGTTGTGTATTTTCTTTAACTGTATGAGGAAATGAACCATTTATGTAGCTTGGTAGCATATTCGTATCTCATGTTCAATATATGTTATTGTTCTTGCTTCTAATTGAGATATTATGAACTACTTCTATTTCNGTTTAAGGTGGGGATACATGTTAAGGATGTTGTGTATTTTCTTTAACTGTATGAGGAAATGAACCATTTATGTAGCTTGGTAGCATATTCGTATCTCATGTTCAATATATGTTATTGTTCTTGCTTCTAATTGAGATATTATGAACTACTTCTATTTTGCAGTTAGGATAGTGTAGCTTTAGAGTAGAGTTAGATTAGCTATTTCCATTTTATACATAGTAGTTTAGAAGATCTTCAAGGAAAATATACTTTTAAGGAGAAAATCCAAATTATCCTTATTGAATTTCATTTTTTTTTTCTAGGAATCAATATAAGTAAATCTACATTTATACATTTATAATATTGTAGAATATACATGATTGTGTAAATAAAAAAGCATACCATAACAACCTGATTCATAAACCATACACATGTTTTCAAAGCTTTGCCTCATGCCATTTAAGAAAAGATATGACCTTGGCTCATCTCCATAGTTTTTTTCATGCATGTTTAATAAGTCATGACAAAGAATAGACGATATAATTAATATACAGGTTTCTTATTGTTCCATTAATTATAAAAGAAGGGGAGTTAAGCAACATGCTTCTAACAAATTGTTCAATTAAACCTTGAAAATTCAACATGTAGTCACAACACTTAGTTAACCCAATGTTGATTGATTGTTTTGTTGTATATTCTTTGTATTCTAGCACCTATTAGAATAGGTCCACATGCAAATTAATTAATTAAATATAAATATCACAAAAAATATAAAAACTTTAGTAATGTCAACAAATGTAAGTACTCATAAACTTTGAGATAAACCATTTTTTTTCCGTGTCCTCCTGTCTTATGTGTTGACTGGGTTCCATAAAAATTGAAAATTAGTATTTAATATGATAAATAAATTCAATTTACATAAAAAAATAAATGAATGATCACATACCTCTATGCACTTGTTGCTACGATGCATGGGATGCATTCTAGTGTGATGCAATTATCATAATTTATTTCACCATATCTTTGTACACTTTTTTCGATATCTCTACATAAATGTATTGAATTTCCCCTCATTTGTCACTTGGGATTTTCATAATATTCCTAAAAAATGAAAAATGAAAATATTTTTTTTTTAAAATGAAGATGAAAGTAAATATAGAAAAATAAATTAATTTGGTAATTATTGGAACATATTATAGAAAAACATGTTTAGTAAGAATACCTTTTGTATGATTTTTTTTTCTATTGCAAGTGTCACGAGTCTCATTGACCATGGCTATGGAAATGATTCTTGTAGTGTAAGAATATCCTCATTCTTTTAGTCACTAGGTTGATTTTTGCATCTCTCATTAACTTCAAGCAACATTGGAGATGAACTGATGACCAAATTGTCGTCATCAATTACATCCTTAAAACTTTTTTCCTCTTAGGAAAAGATTCCATTCACTGGCTATCATCCCGTGCATAACATTAAAAAAATGTGAAATCAAGTGGTTACAAATTGTAAATAAAAATTATGAAATTCTTATACAAACTAGTATTTTGGTGTATGTCATTAAAAAAAATGCAATGGGGAATCAAACATATACTCACACTAGTACATACTATTAGTCATTGTATACCTCATACATATATGATATGGAAATCAATATTGTTTATTTTTTCGACCTCTATACAATGCACATGAGGGTAATTTTCCAGTACATTCTCCACCTCGTACTGTAGGATTTTTTTTTGTAAAAATTGCTAACAACAATAGGATTGGCATGGTTTGTGATCCAATACAATGATTGATACCATTACAACGGATACCCTATAAAAATATATTGCTTAAAAAAAGAGGGGACCAAAAATAAGAATAAGTTGTGGCTTCCAATACCGAAGGTAGGGATGAAAACCTTTTATATTATTTAACATTGATTGAGAATAGTTTGAATCAAATAGGGGAATATTGAGATGTTGTTCTAGGTGAATATTGGTGGCTACCCACCTATTCCATTGATTTAAAACACATTTTTCCATTTTGATTGTTTTTCTATAGTATTTTGAGTCTTGAACTTCTAGGGCCATTTTGAGGCCCTAGACCACATTTTTTTGAGGTGTTAGTTCCTAGTAGATCGATGTTGGGATGTATTGAGCTATTAATAGTATGTAATCCTTGGCTATACATTTTTGACGAGGTATAAAGCACCCAAAAAGAGATTGTATGTAAATTTTATGCTCTAGGKAAGTTGACGTGTCAGCTACTCCCATTGGGGCCCACAAATATTTTGGTGTTTCATCTTTCGGGGTTAGGGTTTTTGATGTTCAGGGTTTTCTCATTTATGTAAATTATGTTGAAAAGGAATTTGGAGCCTCATTGTAATCATATTATTGTGAATCAATGGATCCATCATATCTCTTCTCAACAATATGCTCCCCCAATTCTAGCAAGTTCATTCATTTTGTAGTTTTGTAGTTTTTGTACATTTTTATCCTTAATAAAAATTGTGTATTATTGTATCTGTGTGTTTATTGTAATATATCTATGTATTTCCTTTTTATATCTCCTTCATTCCGTTCTCAAAATAATATGAATCAATGGTATCAAAGAAGTCTCCTCCTTGTCATTTCTTAGGGCATGCCCCCGAAAAGGTCAAGGTACAAAGAGTTGGGTCTTGAGCTAGTTTCTTTTGAGAACAACCTCTCTCTCCAAACCAAGTGGCCTCCCATCGAAAAATAAAAGAGAGATGAGGGAGAAGGATATTCTGTTCATCTATTTCTGGAGGAAGCCCTCATGTGATAGAGGGATAAAATGATGCCATTTTTCCCCCAAATCCTTTGAATATTGTAGACAATAGAAGATGGATCTTCATCAAGAAGCCACTTTGGAGGTGCCTCCTCTTTTGAGGTACAAGTTAATTTTGATATTCCCTTTTTTAATGTTCATATAGATGTAGATGCCTTGGAAAAGTTATTAAATATGCTCGAAGGTTATTTATTTATCCACAATTTTTCCAATAGGGAAAATAGGGAAAAATTGGTGGGAAACTTATTGTGAGCAAAATTCCATAAAGGATCCTTAAATGTTTTAGGTCGAACCCAATTGTTATTTTTTTTATGGATTCCCTCAAGCAATAGTATTACCCTGTTTGAAACTATGACAAACTATATATGAGATGGACCACGCTATGTTAGGAGAGGGACCAAATAGTTCTATAGTTCAAAAATACATTCCATACCTTTCATACCAAGCTTGGTATCAAAGACTCGGACTGACATCTGGTTCTAAAATAACATGTGTGTCTACAGAGGCACATCCAAATAAAAATGGAGTTTTTGGACATCACGTAAGTGGGATCCATTTATGACGCAATACCTCTCAGCCCTTCGACCGAGATCCAGTCACAGGATCGTTCTCTATCCCCTTGAGCCGGATCGACTCTTCGATTCCTCGCGGGAATCTCAATTTTATCGATCCACAGGTCCTTTTTGCAACTCACAATCTTGTGAGTTCACGAGTTGTGACTCCCGAATATTCCTTCTCAAATCCGTGATACCCAAGATCACGAAATGGTTATGGCTCCTTCTCCATCAACACATTCTGTCTGTGTGACCACCCGCTAGGATTAAATGCCAGAGCCTCTCGCAACTCGGCACTTCGTGAGTTCAAAGGTTGAAATCTTGTGCTCTTGTCTCATGAATCCCTGAGACGCGAAAAGTCAGTGGGGTGTTGACTCCTTCCAAAATGTGATGTGTGTCCACCGGTCTCTTTCCCAGGCCCACTGTGTGGTTCTACCATGTATCCCCTCTGTGCCTCGGCTTTTGGCACTTCGCGACTTCGGATGTCGAAAACAACTCCTTTCAACCTCTGAACCCTCGAATGCACAAAATGTGATGTGGTTCCTGATCCAACGGACCTCCCGTAACCTGGATCCGATGGATATCCTAGCTCCTCGCGATTTTTCCTCTCGCGACTTGGAGTACCTGCGTTTTTGGCTCTCACCTGGCAAACCTCTGAGCTCGCAATATCCCTTGATCTCTTCCACCTATCATCCTCATATGGGCGGCTACGATTCTCTTGCGACTTCGCTACTCGTGACTTCAGGACTTTCAAGACAAAATTCTCGACCTCTTATCCTCCGATATGTCGAAATGGTGAATTTTCGACATGTCGTCAATGCGGGTCCCATGATTGAACTTCCCACTTTTTTTTTGGAATTTCGAACTTCTTGAATCCTGCTGCTAAGCCTTCAACTCTTCAACCCACGAAACCTCGAATTGGTCAATTAAAGTCTGACCTCTGTGTTGGCGAGCATGCCACCTGTCCATTCTCAGATGGATGGTCCTGATCCACTTCGCGACTTTGCCACTTGCAAAGTCGAAGGACTTCCTCTTTTGAACTCCGATGTCCGAATCCCCGATAGAGAGGATCTTGTGACACGTGTCATTCCAATAAGACGGCTGAGATTCTCTCTCTATTTCAGGACTTCGCACCTTGCAACCTCGCGAATCTGGATGCGAATATTTTAACCCATAACTCCCTTTCTCCTATACACGATTCGACGGTTCTCGGAACTTTGCGAATTCTCCACGGAGAATTTCGACCATCAATTTCCTCCTTGATGATTCCTACGAAATGAAAAAAGTTTTCTCTTATGGAACTTGTCCTCTTGCAAAACACCTTCGCTGCACGTCCTTCCGAAAATTCAAGGAACTACCTCTTCTGAGATTTTACCACAACCTAGAGTCTTCAAAAAGACTCCTGCACGTAGTCCTTGCGGAAATTCATCAAATACTTCTGAGCATTTGAAATCTTTGACTCTGCGCACTCTCTGTGATAGCAATCTTTCAACAGTTTCATTCAGGTTGCAAACACTGAGACTTCACTCGGTCTGCGCACTCCTTGCACGGCTCCTGTGCTTAACTTACACTTCTACGAGAATGAGAATAGTGTTATCCCTCCTGAGCTTGCAGAGATGAACTCTGACTTCTGTCGATGCACGCCTTGTGGACAATTTCACTGCACTCCTTGCAGGAAAAATCTTGCTCAGACAGAGAAACAATTGAAACTCATTCTCTACTCTCCCTCTCTTCAGATTTCAGACATTAAATATGAAATCAAACATTCATGCATCAAAGAAAATGCATAATAGAGAGTAAACAATCATCATCATAACATTCAATCATGCATAAACAAAAAGTATTCAAACACCATGATTCTGAATCAAGCTTCATATATTAATCTCGGAACTTCTATACATGGTTCTTCTACACAGTTTTATGTTTATACTCTCCTCTGCTCTCTTTGATTGATTATGTTGCTAATATTACAATGATACAAGTGAGGGTGTCTATATCCGTTTTCCCTTCGACTTCTAAAACTGTATAATATGAGAATTCAAAGCTACCTACTTACATTCATTAACATAAATGCCTCTTAGTCCTTCAGATGAGAGCGGGACACTCAAGGTCTGATTACAATCAAGAAGTACACCCTTACTTAATTGTTACATTTAAGTTTGGCGTATCTACTTCAGAATAGTTCAAACAATTTATCATGTGCCAAAATGCATTGGCACTTGCCCCGCGCTTGCTTGATGTTGGCGATGCTCCTACCTCATACTCCCTCCCTTGAAAATTTCCATGGACTCTTGTCCATAAGGTCTTGCATGGTCTGTCCATGCTTCTGGATCTCTTCTTCGTTCTCCCAGCTGGCATATTCAACTAGATGTCCCTTCCACTTGACCAAGTATTCAAAATATTATTTTCTCTTGGTCCTCTTGCTAACTCTTTTGTCCAGTATGCTTTCCATCTGTGGATTCTCTGCAACTGGCATCTGTTTTGTCCACTAAACCTTTGGTTTCTCATTTTCTGCTCCTGCTTCCTCAAATTTGTATGGGTACAAATCTGAGACATTGAATATCGGAGAAATTCCAATCCCATYGGGTAAYTCAATCTTCTAAGAATTTTCCCCAAATTTCTTCAAGACCTTACATGGTCCAATCTTCTTCATCTTTAGTCTATTATATGTTCCTCTCGGGAACCTTTCTTTTCTCAGATGTGCCAGAATCAAATCACCAACCTCAAATTGAATTTGTCTCCTATGTTGATCTGCTCTGCGCTTATACTCTTGGCTCAAGTTTTTCAAACGCTCCTTCACCTAGCTGTGAAGTTCCTTCATTGCTTCTACGAAATCCTCTCCRCTAGCACTCCTAGTTTCATTCTRTTATGAATCTCTCAATTCATAAACTCCTCTTGGTTGTGTCCCATAAACAATTTGAAATGGACTCTGCCMTGTGCTTCTGTTGATTGAATCATTATAAGCAAATTTCACCTGTGGAAGAATATTGTCCCACTGGCTGTGGTGTTCTGTCACCAAGCTCCTCAACAAGTCTCCCAAACTTCTATTCACAACTTCTGTCTGTCCATTCGTCTGAGGATTATAAGTTGAACTGAATGACAAGTTTGTTCCTAGATTTTTCCATAATTTTCTCTACAAGTGTCCCATGAACTTGGTGTCTCGATCCAAAACTATGCTCCTTGGTAAGCCGTAAAGTCGAATGACTTCTTTGAAAAACATATTCAYAGTGTGAGTTGCATCGCTAKTTTTCTGACATGGTATAAAGTGTGTCATCTTAGAAAATCTATCTACCACTACAAAGATCGATTCAAACCCTCTTTGTGTTCATGGCATCCCCAATATGAAGTCCATGCTTACCGCATCTCACGACCTATCAGGTATGGGTAATGGTTGATAAAAGCCTGCATTTTGCCTCTTTCCTTTTGAATGTTGACAAATTCTACATCTGTCCACGAAGCTTTTGACATCTGCTCTCATTCCTGGCCAATATTATGACTCATTTAACTTTGAGAACGTCTTTTCATGAATGAAATGTCTGGCCAATCCTCCACTATGTTTCTCCTTCAGCAAATTCTCCCTCAAGGAGCATTTTGGAATACAAAGTTGATTACGATTAAAAAATAATCCTTCTTGGATCATGTATTCTATTCATTGACTTCTGTCTTTGAGAATTGGATTCTCAGCTACTTCATATGCCTCCTTAAAATCTGAATCATCTTTGTACATGTCCCTGAGATCATCAAAACCCAGTGTTCTGACTTTGAACTACTGTAACAGCAAACATTTCCTGCTCAAAGAATCAACAACTTTGTTAGTAGTTCCAGAAATATGTTTAGTTACAAAACTAAAGTTTTGCATGTATTCAACCCATTTAACATGTATTTGATTCAACTTCTCCTATTGAGTCACAAATTGCAAAGCATGATTGTCACTGTATAAGACAAACTCCTTAGGAATCAAGTAGTCTCTCCATTTCTT
>JASDQU010105272.1:171730-183433 GCA_032191745.1 Picea mariana
AAACAAAAATAACCTCTTATAATTCGACCAAAAACAACATTGAAACATTTTTAAGACAAATAAGATTAAAACTAATCTAAAATACTTAGTGTCGAAATTGTAAATTTATAAACAATTTTGTAAATTTTTACATAAGTCTGATAAGATTTCCCATAAATAATAATAAATTAGCATAAATAATAATAAATTAGCATAGTTACAAATTTGTGATTGGTGAACGCTAAAAGGATGGCTTGCAAAATCTGAACTAAGGAGTCGGAAAGAGTTGGCTGTGAAGGCCAAAGGTTTAGGTTGGCATAGAAAATGAAATCCTAATCACTCATAAGTAACAATCAGCTAGCCACAAGTAAAAGTAAAAAAATAAACATGTAAACTAATGTCTTTATAATAGTCAGGAAGTTAGTGATTGAAATCACAACCATTAATTTATTGGAACTACTAAAAATATTCCATTAATATTTAATTTTGTACATACAAAACTGATTAAACACTAAAAAAAACTATTAAATATGACCATAATCAATAGATGTACACCTTTTGACATAATAAAATGAAAACCTACAAAGATTTAAATACTATTTTGAAAAACTTGAACATTTAATTCAGTAGGGACACTGCKTGTGCTCATCCGTGATGTCACAATGCGCTCAGCACGGAGAAATGAAAGTTACAGGGCTTGGATGCTATCTCTCTTATCTTAAGGGCCCAACGACTTCAGAGTGTCGCCATAGACTTTCAACTGGGAATAAAGGAGATGCAGTAGAGCAGCTGTCGAAAAAGTAGCCGCCCAAATCGGTGGAGTGGAAAAAACAATTCGTAATGGCGTATCGTATTAGAGAAAAGCTTCCCTTGGGATTGGAGATAGATTCGGACTAACACTTGTTTTCACCAAGGCATGCACACATGCAATCATTAAAATTTCCATTAGTAGATCGTCTAGGTGCGGGGCATGGACTTTCCTTTTTCGGTAAGAATGATTGCATTGAACGGCTTCTAGATCATTCTGGCATTTACATCGATGGTTGCATCAAACCAAATCTATGCCGAATCAGGTGACAAATAAGCAACCGGTTCTAGAACATTCTGGCATTTACACTAATTTTAGATGCAATGGTGTACACACAATATTGAACAATCTGCCATTGACACCATGGAATTTAGGGTATTTTTAGATACAATGGTGTACACAGAATATAGAGTATCAAATTAATTTAAAGTATTTTTAGATGCAATGGTGTACACACAATATTGAACAATCTGCCATTGACACCATGGAATTTAGGGTATTTTTAGATACAATGGTGTACACAGAATATAGAGTATCAAATTAATTTAAAGTATTTTTAGATGTAATGGTGTATACAGAATATAGAACATCAAATTTAGGATACTTTAAATATTGAACAATCTGCCATTGACACCATGGAATTTAGGGTATTTTTAGATACAATGGTGTATACAGAATATAGAGTATCAAATTAATTTAAGGTATTTTTAGATGTAATGGTGTATACAGAATATAGAACATCAAATTTAGGATACTTTAAATATTGAACAATCTGCCATTGACACCATGGAATTTAGGGTAGTGTACACAGAATATAGAGTATCAAATTAATTTAAGGTATTTTTAGATGTAATGGTGTATACAGAATATAGAACGTCAAATTTAGGATACTTTAAGATGTAATGGTGTACACAGAATATAGAGTATTTTGACATTTACATCATTGAATTTAAAGTAATTTTAAATGCAATGATGTACACACCATATAGAGCATTCTGTCATTTACACCATAAAATTTAGGGTATTTTTTAAATGTAATGGTGTACACAAAATATAGAGCATTTTGACATTTACATGATTTAATTTAAAGTAATTTTAGATGTAATGATGTACTATTGAACAAATGCCTTGTAACTATGAAGTTATTTGAGATGTAATGGTGTATGCTCAACCTACATAACATTAATTACATAGTGCTTACATATGTTAAGATTTAGTAATTTAAAAAATTTAAGTTTTGGAGTTTTTGATATTTTATTTATGGATTTTCTTCAAAATCTATTTATATATTTAAAAATGTAATTTAAACTATTAAAAGTTATGATTTCATTAGTAATTATATTATTAAATTAATAATTTGTAAAAGATAAAATATAACAATGGAATAACCAATAACTTTTTTTCAAAGTAAACACTACATAATAAATATAACTTAATTATACACATAATCAGAAGAATAAATTGAATCCTTCATATTAATCCTCCATCTTCGTACCATAGTGTAATTAGAGAACTTATGATTAAAAAAATTTAATATACAATAAATAGAATTAAGGAAAATACTCTCTCGTATTTGTCTGGGTAATTCCAATCACAAACCATACCCTGGCCTGYTAACTAGCTRCCCAGACGTTCCCCTTGGCGACCAACTTTTTAAAGAGATTACGGTCCTTTAGGCCATGGAAGTAGTAAGGATTCAGAGCTCGTCCTTGATTCTATATTTGTCTGTGTAGTTCCGAAAATATTGAGACTTCATCGTACTAACTAACTACGCAGAGSTTCCCCTTTGTGACCAACTTCTTAAAGGGACTATGGTCATTTAATCCATGAAAATAATAAGAATTGACAAATTGAGAGCTCTTTTTTTATTCTATATTTGACAAGAAAGTTTATGAAACAAAATCATTTTTACACCTAACACTTAACCCATATCATTTGAAACTAGAGTAGCTCCTACCTATTTCCTTCTCTCGACAATTAATCTGGTTACTACATGTTCGTGAACCTTGTCTCCTCTCACTTTCTTAAGAAGTAACTGAACTTATTTCAGTTGTTTTGGTTGTAATTTGGATGGGATTATGTATTTTTTATTTACAATCAAAGAACCATTCCATGGAATCCCTACTCTTCCTTACTTTCTCAGAAGCTCCCATATCATCGCAGATATCTCCCTTCCATAAGAATCTGAATCATGCTCTAGAGAAGGAAAAGTTAAAATACAAAAAAAAAAAGTTAAGGTCTAGTCTGACTCTATAATACAAACACTCAGTATTCTCGTTATTGCCTATTTTCTTTCCTGGTGTGGGTTCAAAGAAGCAGTCATAACAAGGCCCTTACAATTGGGAAAGAAGCAGTATCTGACACAACCCCCTTGTTTCGTTGGCCTTGGGCACTGACATTCTTGTCAACTCATCTATTGGAATGGGAGGTGGATCTGTATTTTCATTAACAAAATGTCCATGAAGTCTCTTTTTCCAATAAGAAAAATTATGTGATAATGAATTGAACAATTTAGAATAGAATTCATTCTTCCGCATAGAATCACATTCTGTCTCTCACATATACATATACAATATAATATAATATAGTTCACTATTTATCATTGAACAATAGCCAACAACAATTTGAATAATAGTTTTCCAATTTTTTTTTATATAATCTTCTATGTCATTTCCTCCTAGATTAAGTGGAAAGTGTCTTCATTGTCTTTCGAGGTTAATTTCCTCTGGATTAAGTGGAAAGTGTCTCCATTGTCCTACAAGGTTAATAATGACATTATAGCAATGGGAATCTCAACATGGGTTGTTCGTCCCATAAGAAATGTAGTGTCTTCTAGTACTTATTAAAAATAATAACTCATGAAAATGAAAAAAGTTATCAGAACCTTTAAATAATATTATGTTGTTGGGGTGACATAATATTCAGAGAGTAGATCCTTAGTGGTTTCCAAAAGCCCAAGGTACAAGGGTTTATATATCCTAAATTACCAACACATATGTGTCTTCTTGTGCGAAGTGTAACATTCCGGTCTTGCGAGCACATGTTATTGACTTATTTTTTTAGGACACTTGTGTGCAAGTGATCCTGTTATAGTACATGCTTGTGGTTTTGCTGATGAATTTTTATGATGATGATGGATTATAATTTTATGTTATTTATTATATTGTGTATTGACATATGTTATTGACGAGTTTCCCTGAGTGTGAAGGACACTTGATGGATTGTGGATGTCGAGGGCATCAATGGGCTTCCTCGGACTCTGGATTGAGTTAGGGAGTGGGTTGTACTGGTTTGAGTATTTCATTTATGCATATGTCATATATGATTGATTATATATTATGATGTTGTCTATGGAACATTGACAATGTTTTGTTGATGAATGCAGGTTGACGATTGCTTGCTAGTCTGACTCACATAAGGAGTAAAAGGGCCATGCACATACACCAAATATTGAGGGATAGGTGTGGCGACATCCATGTCACAACCTACTAGCGCTCCCACCATGGCTCGAATTGTAGGTTAATGATTACCTAGTTCGAGAGATCCATGATGTTGTGAGGGCAGACTGAGACAGTCACTCACAAAGATTTCTAAGGGCCGAGCACTAAGGCAAGGTCCTTATTCCTTAGAATCCCTTAGAATCTCACAAGGTCACCTAAATTGAGTGTTAAATCCAAAGTTTGAACAACTACCAAAACCAGTCAAGGGCGACTGACACCCTTGGACCACGGAGTGCATCTTGAAGGGCATGTCACGTAATTAAAATTTTTAATCAAAGGCGAGTGGCACCCTTGGAGTATAGAGTGCGTCTTGAAGGGAACGTTGCGTAATTAAACATGACTCAATGAATATAGTTGGCCTAGAAAACTTGGAGCAAATATTAAACCTTGTAAAAACTTGAGCAGTACTGAATTAATTAATTTATTAATTAATTAAAGAATGAATTTGGTAATTGTAACCCCAATCAAAATATAAGCCTATTCTATATTTTAAGAATAAGTCTAAGTTCTTATAAAAAGGCTAAACTATAATTATTAACTCAATTGATTTACGAATGAGGTAAATTCAATTAAGAAATTAAGAAAAAGGAAATAATTCTAAAGAATTAAGATTATACTCATATGTGCAAGAAAATGTCAAAATGAAATTTATTATAAGAAATGAATAAAACATGAAATAATTGTGCAAACATATAAAGGAATCTAGAGTCTAGAGTCTAGTTACACTAGTCTAATTAGAGAACCATTCTATTTTAACTCTATTCATTTTTAGAAAGGCATCAATCATTAATTGAAATAATCATTAATTGAAATAAGGGGAATAAAGGGACAACCAGGAGTGATTTTAGGAGGGATTTTAGGATGGGTGAGGGAAATTGAATTTTAATTAAATTAAATTGTGGATTTGCTTGTGCAACTAAAGGAATGGGTGACAAGTGTATGGGGGAATTAATTCTTAATTAATTTTTTAAAAATGAATTAAATGTGGAGATGACAAGGTGTCACTAAGCAAATTTTATAAAACAAATGCTGAGATGAGTAATGGATCACATGGGGTATGACTAATGTTATGTTGTAGAAATTGGGATACCCATCTTGGGAGAGAGAGTGGTGGCTCTACCTTGCGAGGCGAGCTGGGAGCTAGAGTGAGTTTTGGTTGTGTGTGTGGCCCTTTTGCGACTCGGGAGGCTAAGGGAGAACAATAGTACCCCTAGCATTGGCTGGGAGATACAGGTGAAGTCTCAACATTTAGCAGGAGGGTTATCAGAAAGATCATTGCTACAGAAGGACATCTTCGGTTTCAGAATTTTCACCGCAAGTTAGGGTATTTTTGAGAGTCTAATTGTAATAGTTATTTTTTAAATTGGATTTCAGTCATTTTCTTTAGAACTCGAGATTTATGGAAAACCATTATGTGATATGAATTTGGATGATTGTTCTTCGACTGTGGGACACTTACCTTATGCGTCGATTGCATGACCTAAATAATTTCCTTCATATTTCAGTAACACTGCCTTAAATGATAATTTGTATAGATTTGCTTTATGTATCACAATTTTTAGTTAAGTTTCTTCATGCTCAGTGGACGTCCTGACACTCCTCTGTGTTTTTAACCAAGAAAATTCAATGTCTTTCACCCAACAAACTCACTCTGCAAAGTCCTCTGTGTTTTCCCCAAGAATTTGCTTTGCGTTTTTCCTTAGGATTTAACTCTTCATTGAACCAAGCATTTCGCCAATTACCTGTGCATTCTTCCATGAGAATTGCTCTACATTTTTCCTGAGGATTTCACTGTGCATTTTACATGCATTTTCGCTCAACAATGTTAGTCTCCTGGCGAATTCTCTTTAAAACCCTCTGCATTTATTTTGTGCATGTGAATGGCTCAGTGGGGAGAATCTCTCCTAAAACCCCGTGTGGTTTCTCTCTATGATTTTCCTTCTCTTTTTTTATTGATTTTTTTTCTCTTACTCTTGGATGTGATAATTGGCATTCATATACTTCTACTCSACCCTTAAAACCTTCTAACTTTACTCGAAGTAAGGAGAATAGCTAGACTCAACTTTTTCTTTTATTGAAAATTTTCCCTTAGTTCCAATCCAGAACTTGAAGGATCACTCTGTAGCCCTTACAATTTATTTTTATGATGAATTCCCTCGGAAGTACGTTGGATGCTTAAGTTGGAGATTATAGTGCGATAAAAAACATTTCCCGAGATAAAAACGAGTGCTATCCCACAACGATATTCCTTTAGAGATTGTCCAAGCTTTTGCATGCGCCTTTTCCTTTGTGTTTTTCCTGTAGCATTTCCCCTCCGATTTTTTGGTTTACCCAAACGGCTCGAGGCACCCTTTCCTTCGCGTTTTTCCTGTAGCATTTCCCCTCCGAATTTTTGGTTTACCCAGACGGTTGGAGGTGCCATTTCCTTAGGATTTTTCCTATAGCTTTTCCCCTCTGAATTATTGGTTTACCCAGACGGTTGGAGGCACCATTCCTTAACGAATCTACTGTTGAATTTCTGGCAGAAATATTCCTCCGTACGCCTAGTTTCAATTTCCTTCTTCTCTCCCTTCGATATGGAATCGGTAAATTTGTGAGTTCAGATCATTATTTTGAATGGTGATACTGGAAACCCCAACTTGTTATCCACGGTGATTTCCGCTTATTTTTCAGTTGGGTATCAATCCTTTAAAGGGGAGATATCCATAGGGTTAACTCTTGTAATTACCTCAAGAATTTGGTTGTTGATAACTTGAGTAATTATATGATCAAATCATTTATATCGTTATTTAAGATAATCATTGTAACCTTGATTGAGATATCTCCCAAAAACAACACTACTACATATTGAAAAAATTGCGATGACTAGTTGCGACGAAAGTACTCTTTCGTCTCAAACTTCAAGGGAAAAAGTTCACTTTTTCAATTTTGATCCAAATACACCCCGTATTCGTCGCTCATGCGACAGAAGAAAATTTTCCTCTGTGTTTTCGTCGTAGGAGCGATGCTCACTATTGACCTGTGTTTTCACCGCAAGAGCAACGCTCACTATAATCATTCCCGTCTTCGACAAAGTGACCTCAACATAACAAATAAACAACTCTCCATAAATTAACAACGATAATCCTAGTCAATAAATTTTAGAGACTTACTTTCAAGAATATAACTATATATAGTTATATAGATATATAGCGTGAAGAGATTAAGTCTTAATGATTCACTATTATCATTATATCAGTGGGAACATGGGCCAAAACATAGGTGGCCTGAGCATGGATAGAATCATAATTTCGATACTTACCTGACTCGTCTGGATGTCCATATCTCCTATCGGCATTCGGTCAACCCTTCTCACCTTGTATTCCTGCGATTTCAAATCCACAACATTTCAGTGTAGAAAAAATAATTATGAATGCATTTTCCAGTTCAAAATATTAGTGGAGGATAATAATGATAGTAAGAATATATATATATATATATATATATATATATATATATATATATATAAAATTGTTGATAGTAAGAATAAAAACATGGCCAAATAAAAAGTCATGAAACCTCACAGCACAATTCACATTTGGAATCACCTCCTTTTTTATGGGACCAATGCTTGATGCACTTCTTTTGAGCATGCTGTGGAGCCCAAAAAACACATGTTTTGTATGAACATGTTTATGATAAAATATGACAAAATACTCGATACCCATAAACCTGTCATTCATCAAAGATGACAAAATATAAACTACTTTTGTCTATCCCCTAAACCCTATACCTTCAATGTGCCATAACAGGAACAAGAAATCTCCATAGTTCCTTTGTTAATGAAAGGCAGAGATATTTAAAAAAAGAGATGAAATTTGGTGAATAAAAATATTGATAAAATTTTTTTTGCAAATACATAAACTCATTCTTTTGGTAAATTAGCTAAATTTTTGTTGATATGCAACTTATATGACAATACATTGATCAAATTTTTTTAACCCATAATGTTTTCAATCTACCTTCTAGGTCACACTTAACTTCCTCTTCATAATAGGAATATACCTTTCTTCAATGGCCTACGATTCCTTTTCACTTAGACTCAAAGTAGAGTCACTTCTCATTAACATCGTCACTATTTCCTTCAACCCATTGGTCTTCATACTATTATCAAATTTTAATTTCAAGTTGATAAGACAAATATGAAAAGAAACCAAGCATCATTTGATATCATCACAAGAGAGACAAATGTAAATAATTCTGCGATGAATTTGCTATACTATCAACGAAAAAAGTTCGTCGACGGTATAGCTAATTCGTCACAAGAATATTGTGTCTAATTTGAATGGTGTTACATGGTTTGGAAGGAGTGTAGGGCTTATATTATGGTGCATTGTAGTGTAGTCTATAAGAACAATCTCTATGCCAAACCTCAAAATGGATAGTACCATATCTTGTTCATAAGAAAAATATTTTTTGTATGTTTCCTTTGTGGTGGCTCAAGTCCTCAGTACACATGATGCCTTATAATGAAATGTAACAATTTTACTATTGAAGAGAGAGTGATAAAGAAGTGATAGAGACAATGTCACAGGGGGGCACACTTCTCAAGAAGATTGAAGGCATGCAAACCAAGACAAGGATACTGTAGCATTTAATGTATTTGTACAATATGGATTTTTGGACTGTACAACATTGATTTATAGTTCGTACAATAGTCAAATAGCACAAAAATTGAGGCACCTATTGGACCCCTCTTAGTGTTGAAATAATGTAACTGCAAATTCTATTCTAATTATTATTGTTGTATTTTTCATTAGATGAATCCCCTATTGCGGATTGATCATGTCGGCTATTGTAAAAGACCAAATCCCCTTTTACAGATTGGTTAAAGTATAATTGTAATAAGAAGAATAAGAAGTAGGCCCTAGAATATATTAAAGGTGGTTATAACCACCCAGATTGAGAAGTCGGCCCTGCCAGTGAAAAGACACTTCCACACATGCCAGAGTTGTATAAATAAGGAGGCTAGCACCTCAATTAGACACACACTCACTTGTTCATCAAGAGACAAGTTTCAGAGCTGGAGAGAGAGAGAGAGAGAGAGAGAGCGAGAGAGGCACATTCCTAGGAGAGGACTTTCTGTATTTGTTTGAGTTGTCTCTTAGCATTATATTAGCTATCTATAATACGAAAGTTTTGTTGGGTTTTCTTTCCCATGAGGGTTTCCGGGGATAAATGATGTGTCTCTTGTGATTGTGTATTTCTGAATGATCCTATCTTATGCTATTGTTATCTAGTGAAATGCAAAGAACTCTAATAATAGCTTAAATCTTAACACTTAGGACTCCTTTTGCTCAAGTGCCTTTCTTATCCCCCTCTCCAATATTACTTAGAACACTCATGATGGCCATGTTGATTTTATGTAATGTTACCTTGGGGATCCATGTATGGTACTTGTATATTCCCATCCCTCCTATGCCCTACATTTCAAATCCTCATTTGGTATTGATCCTTGTCCAACCGATGGGTACTACCCATGTATCTTCCACATAGTTCCATTTTTCCCTAACCAAAGTTGTAAACGATTTGACAAAGTGGGTAAATCTAAGAATACTAGGGGCACTAATAACTCTTGACAAGATATGGACACCTAGACCACTACACCTAGAATCGTACCCTCATGTGATTTATGTGACACGATGGAGATTCATACACTTAATGGCTTATTTAGTTGATGGTGCTAATTTCTTAGACATGTATTAGAAATATTAGTCCTAAAGAAGTGGTTTCCCTTCATGTATCCCCCCACATGTTCCAGCCTCATTGTTTGATTCCATATATATAGGTGCAATTTTATGTATGTTGGTCCCCATCCTCCTCCTTGATGGGTTTCCTTGGAATAGTATAACTAGAGATTCCTTATTTGTATCATACTTGGTCGTAGATCCAACCAGCTCATTATCCAACTCATTATCACACTATTGATATTCAAATATACTCTAGTGATCCAACCTCAAATCTGATTCTGTAGATTTGATTGGCTTGATTGAACTATTCTTAGAGCCATTGGTATGCGCCTCCAGTCTACTGGCTCATTTGAGATATTTGGAGCCCCTTTCCTGTCTAGTGGGTATTTTGAAGTTGTTTCATGTTCATCGAGGCTTCTCAGGTTTATTCCC
Organism: Picea mariana; assembly: GCA_032191745.1. Classification (NCBI taxonomy): domain Eukaryota; kingdom Viridiplantae; phylum Streptophyta; class Pinopsida; order Pinales; family Pinaceae; genus Picea; species Picea mariana. The sequence goes on from JASDQU010105272.1 coordinate 182,179, forward strand.
TCCCCCTCCCCCTTCGGGTAGAGAATTGATTCCTATGTATCCCAAACCATTTCGGGGACTCTTGGCAATTCCTCCTCGGAGCATAAAACCCTAACGGAGAAACATTTTTGAGTTCCATGAGCTGCTGCATGATTTTTTAGGCATGGACTAGGTGACCACATTGACCATTATCTCCCGAGGCATGGTTTCATAAATTGGACCCCTAAATCCAAATGTTGCATTGCTTCTTACTGAGCAAAGCACTAGTTATCGAAAGTGATGAAAAATAAAACTTTTGATGTGTTGGAATTGGGAGTGAGGGGTGCTCTAGCTAACATCCTATGCCAGGAATCCAAAAATGACGATGGTTCCTCAATCTGAGTCTCGGTTTTCATTTTATGCCCAATTGCAAGTCGCATCCCAAACCATTTCGAGGACTCTTGGCAATTCCTCCTCGGGGCATAAAAGCCTAATGTAGCAACATTTTTGAGTTCCATGAGATGTCGCATGATTTTCTAGGAATGGAATAGGTGACCACATTTTCCATCCTCTCCTGAAGCATGGTTTCGTAAATTGGACCCCTAAATCCAAATGTTGCATTGCTTCTTATTGAGCAAAGCACTAGTTATTGAAATCGATGAAAAAAACAACTTCTGAGGGATTAGAACTGGGACTGAGGGGTACTCTAGCTAAAATCCTATGCTAGGAATCTAAAAAATATGTTCCTCAATCAGAGTCTCGATTTTTCATTTTATGCCCAGTTGCAAGTCGTATCCCAAACCATTTCAGAGACTCTTGCCAATTCCTCTCCGGGGCATAAAAGCCTAACAGAGCAGTATTTTTGAGTTCCATGAGATGTTGCCTGCTTTTTTAGGCATCGAATAGGTGACCACATTGTCCATCCATTCCTGAGGCACGGTTTCATAAATTGGAGCCCTAAATCCAAATGTTGCATTGCTTCTTACTGAGAAAAGCACTAGTTATCGAAATCGATGAAAAAAACAACTTTCCAGGGGTTGGAACCAGGAGTGAGGGGTGATATAGCTAAAATCCTATGCCAAGAATCCATCAAAGTCGACAGTTCCTGAATCTAAGTCTCAGTTTTCGTTTTATCCCCAGTTTCAATTCACATCCCAAACCATTTCAAGGACTCTTGGTCAGTTCCTCCTCAAGGCCTAAAAACCTAACGAAGAATTTTTTTTTAGTTCCATGAGATATTACAAGATTGTTTAAGCATGAAATATGTGACCACATTTTCCATCTTATCCCGAGACAC
>JASDQU010105273.1:7581-22673 GCA_032191745.1 Picea mariana
AAAATTCTCAAAAATGCATAGTTTCAAGAAAATGCCTTTAGTCACCCAAGCACCCTCTAGCTCATCCTCTACAAAGATAATAATTCTTCAACTAGTGTGTCAGCCTATGTCGACCAAGTGTTGAAACTAGTTCTTTGATACCAATCTGTAATGTACCAATTTTATGAGTAACTAAAAAAATCTCCTTCTTGGACCAATTCTAAAATTTTGATACCATTCTTTAATAAATCAAGAAACATGATACCAATGCATACAATAATCAAGAAACATGTATAACTATAAAATACATTTTTTTCATTCTATGCAAAACATTAACGGTAATCAAGTAAGTTATAAACACAACATAGAGATAATTACACAACAAAAATATAACTTACAAGAAACACAAAGAAATTAACTTTTAAAGACAACTTCACCAAATGTCTATAGAAATTGAACCTTCCACCCCACCTTAGGCTCTGTGGCACATAAAATCTCTACAATATGCGAACCTCATACCAAGGCTATGAATAAAAAAGGATGGGTGCCTAGGATGACTCTAAAACACACACCATTCGGCTATAAATCTCTCATATTTTAGTCAACCACACAATAAATCTTAGTTTTACATCTCTCTTTCCCCCTCAAACTACATAACCCAAATGAATGAACCCCCTTATCTGCAATGCAATCCCTCAGGTTGTTCCACTTCTTTCTAGGTCTCTAGTTCTACTAGTCATGAAATATCTATGATGGAAACTCCTAGGATGCTCAATTGTTGACAATTCTTTCACAACTACCATCATTCTCATGCACACATGCATCAATTTATTACTAGAAAATAATACCTCCAACTAGAAATGGATCTCTACCTCCAACAATTTGTTTCCATGACCAAAACCAGGACAAGAGAAAGCAATAATGAAATAGGAATGAAGTTAGTTAAGATTGAGGAGCCCCCAACAACCAAAAACACGGTTTGTATTGTCACATGTAATAATGCACCACGTGGCCTCCCTGAGAAGCTCACGTAACCAATTTTCCCAACTAAATCTAATATGGTTCAATAAAATATAATAAAATGGCTTAGCCCCTTTGTCCCCCTCTCTCATGGAATCATATCCCACTATAAATCTGTCATTTTTTGTCTTGCAGCCTGCGATGCATTTTTATTATTAATATTCAAAGTCTTACATTGGTAGTCCCTTCGACCTTTCAAATTTGTAGGAACTCCAACCTTTCATCAAATATAGACAAATGTATAGTTAATATGGGGACTAAAATGTACGGTATTACAGTCCCAAGAACTAAACCTATCAAGAAGAGACCCTATAAGTTAGCTCATAAATATAATGAAATTGTCAAGAAGGAGATTGACAGCTTACTGGTAGTGTGCATTATCTACCCCATAGTCAAATCTAAATTGGCCAATTCAATGGTTGTTCAACCCAAGAAACATGACCCTAAGAAATTGAGAATTTGTGTGGACTTTCAAGGATTAAACAAAATTAAAGTTACAGACCGATTTCCCACACCATTTGCTAATGAAATTACAAATGGAGTTCCTAGACATGAGTGCTACACATTCACAGATGGATTTTCAGGATACAACCAAGTACCTATCACCCAATAAGATCAAGAGAAAACCAATTTTGTCTCAGAATTTGGGTCATTTTCATATAAAGTGATTTCATTTGGACTTTAAAATGCTCCTACAATATTATCCTACATTATAGTCAAAGCCTACCAATAGTACATTTATAAAATAGTGGCAGTCTATATCAATGATTGGACAATATATAGTCTAATGAAGAACCATATACATTGGTTATGGATGATGTTGGAAATATGTCAAAAAATACGTCTTTCACTTAACATAAAGATATGTATAATTGCCACACCAATTGGTATACTACTTGGTCATGTCGTTTGCAAGGATGAGATCAAAGTTGCTATGGATAAAATAAAAGTAATCCTTGATAAAAAGAACTGCAAGTGAATCAAAAGTATATTATTTTCCTAGGCTACATAGGATACTATAGGAAATTCATAATAAATTACTTAGACATTACCTTCCTAATCGACAAACCACTGTAGAATGGAGTAGAGTTTATCTGGAGCATTGAATGCAATTAATCTTTTGAAATTCTCAAAATAAATTTGGTATAATCCCCCATCCCAATATTTCCTTGTTGGGTAAATACATTCAATGTACATGTCGACGCATCAAGTGTAATAGTTAGAGAAGTCCTTTCTCAACTAGAATATGAAATCGTCAACCATCCTAACACCTATTCTAGTAAGAAATTAAATAAAGTTGAGAGAAACTATTCAACAATGGAGAGAAAAGGATTGCCAATGATATGTTCCCTCCAAAGATTTAGGCATTACTTACTAGCAAACTCATTTACCTTTTGCATAGATCATCAAACCCTAAAGTTCCTAGCCAATAAACTCATACATCAAGGTGAAGTTTGTAGATGGTTGTTGTTATTTTAGGAGTTTGATTTTGAATGTAATAGCCTGGCCTAGGAAAAATGATTTTGGACCTAACCATTTTTCAAGAATTGAAACTAGTGAATAACCCATAGGAATAGATGATGAGTTACCATATGCTCACTTACTCCAGGTAGAGGACACTCCAAAGGAGTTGGACGAAATAGTTCAATTTTTACAAGATGGAAAAGCTCTAGAGAATATGCCAAAGAGAAAGAAGAAAGTGTTAGCAATGAAGGTTGCCCCATTTATACTCATGAATGGTTCACTCTATAATTTGGGACCAAACAATGTGCTCAAATGATGTTCCCTAGAACAAAAAAGGGACAACATAATAAAATAAGCAGATGCTGGCCCTACATGTGGACAATTTCAAGAAGACACAATTGCAAGGAAAATCCTACAAGCAAGATTGTGGTGGCCCAAATTGCACAAAGATTGTTGGTCAAAGATTGGTAAATGTGATAAATTCCAAAAAATGGGTCAACCTCTCTGGAAAAATGAAATTCCCTTAAATTCAATAAACCCTAGTATACCATTTGAAATATGGCCAATCGACTTCATCATTCCATTTCAAAAAGGGAAACGTGCATTGTGGCAAGGTACATAATAATTGTGGTTGACTACTTAACTAAATGGGATAAAACAAATCTAGTTGAAACATGTATTGAAGAAGTGGTTGTAGATTTTAACCTTGTACAATATTTTACTGTAAACATATTTTCAATAAAATAACAAAAAAGATACAATGGAAAATAAAAACATTACATAGAGAGTTTTCCCCTGGAAACCCAAACTAGGAAAAACAACATATTCTATATGCATCATAGTGATATATTATTTACAATACAATACACATATAGGAGCCAAAGACATCCAAAACCATAACCCAATGACCTGTATTAGTCAACAACCTTAATTCCTTAACCAGAAATAGAAAACCATCGGCAAAACCCACATGTCAAAAAACTACCCAACAATGGACACGAAAAACGAGGAGACACAAAAAATGAGGCAAAACTGTGACACGTTTTCTGAGGTAAAAAAATTCTCAGGGCACTACCCCCAAACCCCCCTATGCACATGGCATAACATAGCAAACACTATGGCTAGTCGTGCAAAGAATATAACACATACCCAAAATTCTCCCACTTTTTTTTTTCTTTGCATACTAGGAGTTACAGGGTTACATAGTCAACAATACAGGGCATTAATGCCCATGGATCCTGTACACCAAGAGAAATTCTTTGTGCTCGTTGAATTTTGTAATGAATCTGCAACATTCTTCAAAGTGTCCACCTTCATCAGCAACACTTGTTTTTCTTCAACCATGTCTCTCACTAAGTGCTATTGAATATCGATATGTTTTGTCTTTGAATGATAAGTCGACTTCTTCGCCAGTAAAATTGCACTCTGACTATCACAATCTATCCTTACATCTTGTTGTACCAATCCAATACCTGAACACAATCTTTGTAACCATATTTCTTCCTTACTTGCATGGGTGGCGGCCATGTATTCAACGTTTGTAGTTGAAAGTGCCTCTACATCCTATATTTTTCTCGTCCAACTAATTGCTTCTCCAAATAGGTTAAACACATACCCATTTGTAGATCTTCTATTATCCAGATCTCCATCCCAGTCTACATCCACAAATCCATGTATGTCTAACACTTTGTCCAATATTTTTCTTCCTTGGTAGAACAATCCATAGCTAGCAGTGCCACTCAAATACCTAAAAAACCTTTTTATTGTTGTCCAATGCTCATTCCCTGGTTTTGACATATACCTACTCAAAACTCCCACTGCATGTGGAATGTCTGGTCTAGTATAGACCATTACATACAACAAACTTCCAACCACACTCGCATATGGAACACGAGACATGTCCTCCTCCTCTTCTTATGTCCTAGGACACTGATCCACATATAAATTTACACCAAAGTGAATAGGGACCTTGATCGATTTACATTCATGCATATTAAACCTTTGTAATATTGTCTCGACATATTTTCTCTGATTTAACCATAGTTTCCTCTTTTTTTGATCTCTTTTAATTTCCATGCCTAAAATGAAATTTGAAGCACTGATATCCTTCATGTCAAATTTAGAGGACAACTAAGTTTTCACATCCTAGATAATCTCCTTGTTATTTTCTATCGACAACATGTCATCCACATACAAGACAAAATAAACCAAATGATCACCAATTAATTTTAAATACACACATTGAACCTCTTTACTTCTTGTGAAGCCAAGTCCTAGCATATAAGTATCAAATTTTTTATACCACATCCTTGGTGATTGTTTTAAACCATACAGGGACTTTTTCATCTTGCATACCAGCTCCTTCTTTCCCTTCATAGCAAAGCCTTCTGGTTACTTCATATAATTTTTTTCTTCTAGATCCCCATGTAGGAATTTTCTCCTCAAATCCATCTGTTCTAATTAAAAATCAAATGTAGTAGCAACAGATAACATAAATCTTCTAGAAGTTAACTTGGCAACAGGACAAAAAATCTCACCAAAATCAATTCCCTCAACCTGGGAATAACCCTTTGCTACTAAATGAGCTTTGCATTTCTCCATTTTATTGTTGCATTTAGCTTCTTTTTAAATACCCATTTCTTACCAATGGGCTTTATTCCAGTAGCAACTCCACTAGATCCCAAGCCGCATTCTTATACAAGGCTACCATTTCTTCATCCATGGCCTTTTTCTAGAGATTCTCATCCTCTAAATCCACTACCTCCATGACAATTCTAAGATCATCATCAGTAATAGACAAAGAAAAATTTGAACGAAAATCAGATGGAGTATACCTTTCCGGCAACCTTCTTTCTCAAATTGATCTCCTCAATAGTGGAGTATGAGGATCTTCTTCTTATGATTCTTGTTCTTCTATAGAGTTTGATTCATCATCCTTTAAATCAAACTCTATTTTCTCTGGTTCTTCCTTACTTGGTAGGACTTCATGTTTAACGACATCTTTCATTTCTCTAAATACCACATCTCGGCTATACACAACCTTCTTTTTTTTGGGTTCCAAAGCTTATAACCTTTGAGACCATATTTATACTGAATAAAGATACATTTTTCAACCTTCTTATCTAGCTTACTCTTGTTTTCCTTTGGAACATGAACATAGGCCTCACAACCAAATAGCTTGATATGTGTGAGAGAAGGTTTCTTACTAGTCCATAACTCTTGTGGATTCTTGTCATCCAGCGCTGATGAGGGTGATTTTTTGACCAGGTAACATGCAGTGCCCACTGCCTATGCCCATAATTATTTCCCTAACTTGACACAACTAAGCTTGCACCTTACTTTTTCCATCAGCGTTATGTTCATCCTTTCTGCAACTCCATTATGTTGAAGTGTGTATGGAGTATTCTTTTGCATTTCTATACCGCACTTCTTACAGGATTCTTCAAATTCTTCTCACAGAACTCTCTGCCATTATAAGTCCTTAGCACCTTAATTTTTTCTCTATTTGATTCTCAAAAAGAGCCTTAAACTCTTTAAACCTATCAAAGACTTCAGATTTCTTTCGGAAAAAATATATCCAATTATTCCTCGATAATTCATCTATAAATGAAACATAGTACACAAATTTTCCCAATGATGGAACCAACATAGGTCCAAACACATCACATGAACTAGCTATAAAATTCCTTCTTCCCTCATTGCACCAAAGGGGAATCATACCCAATTCTACTTCCCATATACACGATGTTCACAGAAATCAAAATCCAGAGATCTGTTATACATACCTTCAACCATACCTTTACCATGTAGTATTCTAAGACCCTTCTCTCTGATATGCCCTAGCCTTTGATGCCACAACATAAACTTTTCTCCAGAGATTGTAGGATTTCTTTCTTCTTCAAATACAATATTAGTAACAATGGAACTATTACACCCATCACTAATAGTCCTTTCTTGCATCTTATATAGAGTTCCAAACTGAACTCCCTTCATCAACACCATTGTTCCTCAATCCATCCTCCAAGTTTCCCTTTCAAATATTGTTTTTACGCCTGCATCATCCATTTTTCTTACAGAAATCAAATTTTTGGCCAATCCTGGGATGTGAAAAAAACTAGTTAGTGTTCTAATCCTTATATATATGATCCTCAACTTCACTTTTCCTTGACCTATGATTTTTGTTGCCGAGTCGTCACCTAAGAAAACATTACCTCCATCATACTTTTCATATTCATAGAACCACTCCATGTGGGGATTCATATGAAAGGATGAACCTAAGTCAACCAACCATGCCTCATGATCTGCATTTGTTCTTGAAGAATCCAGGTACACATCCCCTCCTTCTTCCTTGGAGGTCTTTTCTTATGTAGAAGGAGATTCTTCAGATCCCTTCTTTTTATCAACTTTGGATCTACACTTCTTCTTGTAGTTCCCTTCTTTTCCAAATCTCCAGCATACCTTTACAAACTTTCTGGGAGACTTAGATCTTCCATTAGACTTAGATCTCCCACTTGAGTAATTAGATCTATTTCTTTCCTAGGAGCTTCCTCTTGCAAATAATGCATATGTGCTATATCCTTCCATGTGCTTTCGTCTCATCTTCTCTGACAACAAGGATGAGACCACTTCATCAAACTTCAAGGAATTTGTATTACTACCTATGGCCACAACCAAAATATCCTACGAGTCTGGTAAAGAGAACAATAAAATGATACACTTATCTTCATCTAAAATTTTAATCTCAACAGATGCTAACTAACTTACCACAGTATTGAAGGCGTTCAAATTCTCTACCACCAAGTCTCCATCTCTCATCCTCAGGTTATACAAATTCTTTCTCATGAATAGTTTATTTACTAGGGAATTAGACGGATAGAACTTCCCCAACTTACCCCATAAATATTTGGATGTATCTTCCATTAACACATTCAGTAATACTAAATCTGAGAGACACAATCAGATTGTTCTCTTTACATTTTGATCCAACTTTTTCCAGTCATATGTTGAAGTTCTTGTAGGTGCAGTACATGGTTCCACCATGATCCATTGATCTATGTCCACCAACCGATGTTTCATATTGAGATTCCACAGCTCAAAAATTTTCCCATTAAACTTCTTGATCTCCATTTTCGAACTACTCACCATTGCTTTTCACCTGAAAAATCAAAATCACATATCTCCCATTGTAACAAGGCTTATCACAATCATGATCCAACCCCTTGACCACAAAGGCATCCCCCTGAAGCCAACAAATATTTGATACCAAATGTATATTTTAACCTTGTACAATATTTTACTGCAAACAGATTTTCAATAAAAGAACAGAAAAGATACAATGAAAAATACAAACATTACACAAAGATTTTTCCCCTGGAAACCCAAACCAGGAAAACTAGTATATTCTATAATCATTCATAGTGATACATTATTTACAATACAATATACATATAGGAGCCAGTGGCATCCAAAACCCTAATCCAATGACTTGGATTAGTCAAAAACCCTAATTCCTTAACCGAAAATAGAAAACCATTGAAAAAAACCATGTGTAGAAAAACCACCCAACAGTGGACATAAAAAATGAGGAAAAAATGTGACATGTTTCCCAAGGTAAAAAAAAATCTCTGGGGCACTACCCCTGAACCCCTAATCTCCCAGCGGAATGTAGCATACACTACGGATAGTCTTGCAAAGAATATAACACATACCCAACAATGGTAACACGATTCATTTATGAAAACAAAATCACAATATTTGGGTGCCTCTTAACACTTATAAGTGACCAAGGAACACAATTTGTCAATGGTACAATAAATATGTTGTTGTAATAGTTCATGATTGACCATAGAAAGATGTCACCTTATCATCCTCAAGCAAATAGAGTAGTCAAGTCATTCAACAAAACACTGCACAAAGGACTAATAAAAATGTGTGGCATCGACAAAGATGAATGGAATGATAAAGTACTAATTTTCTTATGGGTATACTAAATTGCATATAAACAATCAACTGGAAAAAATCCATTTAAACTAGTATATGGGAATGAAGTAGTGATACCCCTGCATCTTTGGATCGATGAAGAAACGGTTTCTTCTCTCCTCCATTATGAACTCACATTAGCAAAGAAATACAAGTTCTACCAACTAAATAAACTTGAACAGAAACACTTAACAACCCTCCATCACTGAGAAATGCCAAAGCATTGGTAGAAATCTTGGCATGATAGTTACCTTTGAAGAAACGATATAAGAAATGGTGACCTAGTACTCTTATATGACAACAAGGTCAAATGAAAACCAATAAAATTGGAGACTGCATGGTTGGGACCATTCATAGTCGAGGATATTTGACCAACCAAGTGGTTCATCTCAGGACATTGCAAGGGAAAATCTTTGATAAATTCATTAATGGTGATTAACTAAAACAATACCACCCTTGATGAAAAAAAGAAAAAGGAAAAATAATTCCATTAGTGAAAAATTCCTTGGCAACACCAATGGACGAGGATTAGATTGAAAACAACTTTGTGGTAGTCCGGTCCTTGAAAACATAGAGAGAGAGAGAGAGAGAGAGAGAGAGAAGAAAAAACCCAATGAAATAGTTGATTATAGAAGAATCGGGTAAAAAACCATCCCAGGATGGAAATTTATTTGATGAAGTCATAACCGACTAGGAATGGCAACACATAAAAAAACATACAAGTGTTTTCTATAGTAGGAAAACCCCCCCTATGGACTACACTAGGGTTCAAAATGTAGGCAGATATAACCGTCTAAAAGTCTCCTACTTTTTATAACTACCCCGAATATACCCTACATTCATGCATGAAATACAAAGTGAAAAGATCTGCTAACTCTACCTTTAACTCTGCGTCCGGTGTCGATCCTTTCACGTTCGATTTCTCCACTGACTACAAGCCTCCTCCCAAGGTTGACCTACATTCACAAACAAAAAAAACATGGAATTACAAACATGCATCTCATATATGAATTATGGGTTAAATGACAGTATAAAAAATAAATCAAGCATAGATATTTGACACATCATATTGTGGGACAGAAAAAGTATTTTGTTTATTGATATCACAAAGTTTACCTACAATGAGATCGGCGACTGCTCCTCAAACCTGGTCCGGCCTCCTCTTCACCAAGCTCCAACTGCACTTCCACATATATTTCTCCTCTCATACTCTCTCTAGGGAATGGTATAGGCTTATAATGGAGGAAAAAGGAAAGAATGGGAAATTATGGTACAAATCTCACAAGGTGGCTGCAAATTCTTGGGGCAAGGATGGGATGTGAAATGGGCAGGGTTTCACTGTTCTTATGCTTGGCTTCAAAATGATACCCCAACACCTCCTTTTATATGACAAAAGAATGTTTATTCGGTTGGGTGATGGGCTATAGGTGGTGGGACAGTTGGAAAACTACCCAATAGCTCGTAATCTCAACGAATTCCTTGCAACTTTTTAACTTTTACAACATGTGTGGGTATAGATGGGATGTAATAGTGCATCTAGAATACATACGTGATTTGTAGTGGTGCATAAAGCATGTGTACACAGGAAGTAGTGGTGTACAATGTGTACCTCTTCAAAAATATGGTTTTTAAGAAGAGTTGCTCAGTGATGGCTTGGAAAAAATAGCAAGTAAGAGGGTCTGATGCCGTGTATGCATGTATGGTGAAATTTAGGGTTATAACAGATGCCCCCTAATGTGTTAAGTCAAAAGAGCATCTGATGGCCAAAATCCATTACAAATATTCACCAATGTACGAAGCGAGTGAGCCCGGGACTAGAGTTTGGGAGGTGCCATCTGCAAAATAACAATTGTCTCACCGAGGCGAGCATACCCATTCTCGGGATGAAATAAATCATGGGTTCCAATCAAATACACTATAGATCAATGTCATATAACTATATAAAGTGTAGCCGTGAGCAATACATAGCAAATCTACATCTCAAAATAAAAGATATACATGTATATTATCCATCTTCAAGAAGCCAATGACGCTTGATGGCTGGAGATGAGGCCTTCAGAGATCAAGAAACAAATTCAAGATCTTCAAAAATCAGGTAGGAGTGTAATGAGAGTGTACGAATTCACTACCCAAAGGTATTCGACACCTCCTCAGGGAACAGACAAGAGGATCTCGATGATCAAGCAGAGAACTTCAATGATTTCAAATAAGGACTTGATTGGACTTTCGGGATGGACACGAATGAGGTCAAGAGACAGACTACAGAAAGGCTGACTCAGGTTGGGTAAAAGTTCCCTTGGACAATAGCACAAGAGATGATCAAAATCAGACAGCATGACATTGACATAAGTTCGCATTGCAGGAGGCAACACAAACTCTCCATGTGTTTGGAAGAATAACCAAACGGAGGAGGACACAACTCTATGTAGCGAGAATAGCTTCCTAAGGTCATTTTAAATTCCAAATATTGATGAACAAACAAAAGGATTTTATTTGTCCAAGGGTGACTCATTGTGCTGCCATAAAAAGAAAATACTTTTCCTGTCCTCTTTTTGGGGTATATTTGATTTTTTTGTTTTTTTCAATTTTTTTTTAAGAGCTTGAAAAATAATATAAGAATGCCACATTACAAAGGAGGAATGAGTGTTGCAAATCATACTATTTCCAAGAGCAAGGAACACACTAATTCTCAGAGAAAGGAGACATGTGCAGGAAAAGGACACTCAAGAAAATGCCTCCATGGGTCAGGGTGTCAAAAGGTAGAGGGAAAGTGCTACGAGGTTTGCGTATAAGGAATTATTCAAAGGTTCAGTTGAGAGAAACATGGAGCCAACATTAGGAAAAAGACTCAGGGATGCAAATGCGATTAATAAGACATGATGAAAGCCCCTTCAATGTATTTTTCATGAGCTTAGAGAAGGTAAGATCGGTGGTTTTTCACTTTTAGAGAGTCTAAAAAAGCATAAAAGAAGATTATGTTGGGGTACCTTTTTCGAAGGTAGTCTAATCGGTTTAAAAAAGGGATAAACTAGCACTGAAAAGACGTCTATTGAAAATGATTTTAACGAGTGTGACAAAGAAAAGATCACTCGACAATATTTTCAATTTTAAGGAGTCTAAAAAGAGCTTAACTATGGACTCCCAACCTTTTTCTAGATTTAGTCCCCTTAGCGCAAAAAATTTAAAATTTACTTAGGATAACTCTCTCAGTGAGACGAATCTCTTGAGGTGTACCTTTTTTCCTCCTTAATCTACAAGCCAGAAAAAGGGGCAAACTCATGCTAGTAGATGTTTTTCTGAACCAATTAACTCGACGATCTTTTCAATTTTAAGGAGTCTGAAAAGAGCTTAACTATGGACTCCGTAGGGGATGTTATTCTAGACCATTTTAACGAGTCTGAAGGAACAAGGTCACTCAACAATCTTTCAATTTTAGGGAGTCTGAAAATAGCTTAACTATGGACTCTGTGGGGGTTCCTTTTTCATAAATTTAGTCCCTCGGGCCCGAAAAAGGGTTAAACTTATACCTGAGAATACTCTTCTAGCGAACCAAAGTTCCTAGAGCATACCTTTGTTCGTAAAATTGACCATCCAAACCGAAAAAGGGGTAAACTACCACTGGACAAATGTGCCTTAAATATTTAGTTTGGCGAGCATGAAGGACAACAAGATCGCTCAACAATCTTTTCATGTTTAAAGAGTTTGAAAAGGGATTAAAGATGACTCATTTTCTGGGAGTCTCGGGGGTGAGCCCAAGAGTGATGACATATCAGACATATGAGAATCAATCTCATAATCAAGATAAGACTAACTAGGACTCCCAAGCCTAAATTCATTAATGATAGCATGGACACCAAAATGCAATCAGGATCTACCTAGGGAATCCATGTAGAGGTACGCTCTACCACTAAATTACGACACTTCTTGAGAAGCAATGACGGTTCCATTTTGCAATTTGGTGGGTTCGATCCTATGGCAAAGAGGAAAATACAACGAAATGAAAAATGTGGAGGTGGAATCCTAACTTAAATGCAAAAAGTTGGAAAAATCACTTTTACCAAAGAATCTTTAAAAGTGGCCCATCTCCCAAAACATTTTCCAAACCAAAAGTGAAGTGTATCGTAACATCCAATGAGAAACTCAAGAACCATGTTAAATGATTTTCAAGCCAGAAAAAATGACAAAAGGGTTCAAAAAGTGGAAAAAAGGGCCAAATTTTTTTATAAATAGAAGCTGGTAGCTCATTATCACCATTCCAAATTCAGAATTAACCGAAAATCCAAAAAGACCCCTTTGCTAAAAGAGTTGATTCTGGAAGCTTCAGAGGATGAAACGAACTTCCGCTCAGACCAAGTAAAAATCAACCCCTCTTTCATTTCAATACTTTCTTTTTGCATTTTTTTTAGTTTTTTGGGGGGCATGCACTCATAAAAGGGGGCGGCCCTATGTGCACGCGGGTTGTCCAAGGACAACCCACATATTCCCGTGGGAAGAAAACAATCTGCCCGTGTGCATACACGACTGTGTCCAATACAACACACGTACACCCTCAAGAACATGAAAAAATTGAAAGTACAAGATTTAACTCCCCTTTGAACTTGTCATTTAACAGGATGTATGTCCACTAGAGAGAGAGGGAGTAGGAAGACATTGATATCTTGGTCGATGAGGACCCTGCAGCTATGGCCGCATTGAGAAAATGCGGGTTATGGAAGTTCTTTCGGTGTTCATTCATGAGGGCACAACCCAAGCTATTGAATTCCTTGGTGGAATATTGGTACCCTGACACTGAGGCCTTTATGCTTCAGGAGCAATCGTTGACTCCATAAACTGAAGAAATTTACTTTCTGACTGGCCTCTCGAGGAGAGGGGGACTACTCAACTTGTGAGTTTTTCCCCCCAGGCCCCACAATATTGTTGAGTTGATCGAACTACATTGTGGGGCTAGAACTGAGAAAGTAGGTTCTCAGGTGCCATCCACAAGATCACCAACCTATCACTGAAAGTGATAGTTTTACTCATTGGGAGGATCACTAGATCCGTGGCCCTACATCAGGCCTCTCGGGCACACATGCATTGTGTGGTGAAGTGCTTAAATGCATGAATATTTGAATAGATAAGGACCATGATAGACTACATGAAGAGATAGCTCACCAAGTGTCACGAGCGGAGTAAAGAAAACTTCAGATTTGGGACCATTTTATGTTCATTCTTCTTTGAGAGGGTACCCAATCTTAGTCCACGAGAGATAGTGCAAGGGCATTTGGCCTCGCTCCCAGTAGTGTGTAAGTGGGCATCATTGCTACAACGATAGGGAGGAGAGAGTACCATAAAGGCCTTCAATGATACATTTTTTGATGGCTGGGCATGACAGATTTCGACGATAGAGGACTACCCCTACGTCGGGATCAATTTCTCCAAGGGAGAGATGGGCACATTTGTTTTTAAAGTTATTTAATTTTTAGTTTCTTTTTATATATATCATTTTTATGTGTACCAGAGTATCTGACAAATATGTATCTATTATGTATAGATGTGGGGTCAGTGCATCCAACAGACATCACGAGGATGAGGCGATGTCCTCAACCAGAGATGGTACCAGCCACAGTCGTCAGACCAACAACAGGGGGACCTACAGCCGAAGAGGCTAAGAGAGTTTTGAGATGGGTGGAGTGGAACCTCACTACGCTCACTCATGTAGTTCTCATGGCCAAGATCGAGGATCTCTCGTCATCAATGCAGCCTCACGTAGTTGGGGTGCTACGAACCTAGGTCCAACTCTTCCAATGTTTTACAAATGTCGTTTTTCACTATGGCAGGGCCAACAGGGCCCATGCTTAGCTAGGATGGACTACTTACGTGCCAAGGGAACTCTTTGTATATTTTTGAGGGCATAAACCCCATGATGTGTACTGGACATATTATTTTTTGAGGCGTTTGCGCCCACCTATGTACTCTAAGACTTTTGATATATATATATATATATATATATATATATATATGCGTATTTACATCTTTTATGCCTTATGGATCACATTTTTACAATGTATGTACATGTGTATGTGTGTGCAATATGCCAATATAATACATGATTAACTAGAGTATCTGTGATTAATTTAATCTCCTATGAACATGGATATACGTAATGTAATCAAAGCATCGTTCTAAGAGACGTACCTTAAGGAATCTTCAATGTAGAGTAGGATCATAAGCGCGATAAAACCCATTTAATTGGGACACAACCAGTTGAGAATCTAAGTAGACCTGGAGGTGAGAGATACCATGCAACAAAGCATCACGAAGTAACTCTCTTTCTGCGTTGTATTCAGCGACATCTGCCACAATGAAAAAGATGACATAAATAATGGCACGTCCATAAAACAAAAAGACAAAAACTAACTGTATCAGAACTATAGATATGTAGAAGAAGTCACCCGAGGCGGCCAACCTATGAGTAATACTTCTTGAGGTAGAGCCCATTTCTACACTCCACCAAATATTTTCCTTCACAGTCAACCATATGATAAGTGTCCTTATTTAAGACCTCTTTCACAATGAAAGGTCTGAACCACATGGGTTTGAACTTGCCTGCCCCCAGGGGATCCTTATTTTGGTCGTAGACTAGGACAAGGTCTCCTTCGGATAAAATA
>JASDQU010105273.1:28964-41486 GCA_032191745.1 Picea mariana
CTGGAAGAGCTCTTGAGCTTCCACCTTGTGAAAATATCAGCAACACTGTAAAGCTTTTACTAACGTTGAAAAAACTAGCACACACTAGAAAAGTTCCTATGAGAAAAATCAAGCAAACCACTAACTAGTTGGAAGAACAGTTACACCAGCCAACACTAAAGCAACTTACCGGTACAATTGCAACTCGATTACTGAAGAACCCTTTGGGTATACTCTACAAAGAATGGCCTGACATCTACCCTAGGTACCGCAGTATACCCTTGCGGCCACCTTTGTAAGTCACTAGAATCAAGTCAACTAGGTTTCCAGCTCACAAATAGTGACTAGGCGAGTATAGTCGACAGTCGAGTGGACCGCACTGAGCAAGGTATCAAGCCCAAAACCTATCAAAGGTATCAAAAGAAAGTGGTCCAGAAGACAACTAAGGACCTCAAATGGATTTGAGATCCATGAAGCTCCGTGGAAAATGTGATCGATAGAATCCCATGACAGGTCCTCTATATGTGTTCCCCACTACACTTGGTTTGGATTTGGAGGTGTTATCTTCACTACCTTTCCACACATGACCTCCTATTTATCCCCTAGGTTAGAGGGGGGTCGCGGATACATTTCATGTTTACTAGAATTCTTACACTCCCTAGCACAGACTACAATGTTTGTTTTATAATTCTTGAAGTGTTTCCTCTCCAACCTAAATCAAGCCTCTAGCCTAGACTAGTTGATGGACCCTACAAACATAAAGTCTAGTAAATTTTTAATTTTAGTGTTAATTTTAAGTGGCTTGTTTTAAGTCAAGGAAACTGAAATGAAACTAGCGGTGTATTTTAAGAGATGAAAGAGAAGAGCATTAAATGAAACTGAAAACAAAACTACTTCCTTTTGACAAATAAAGATTTGCAAAATTAAACTCTTTAACCAACTTTTTGTAACTACTTTTTTTTCTAAGATATTTTAAAGAAAAACCTAAAACAAGATTTCGCTCGACTACGAGCTACTTAGTGTTCTAATCCATCAGTAAAGAACTTAAGAAAGCACTTTTTTTCCTGACAAATAAAGCAACTAACCTAACTACTTAGCCAAACTAAGAAATGAAATATTTTTTCTATTTTTTTTTATATGCTTCAAACAAGAAACTTGAAATAAATTCTTTTTCTTTTTCTTTAAAGTAAGCAAAAGGGGAAAAAGTGAAGACAAGACAAGACCAAAAACTGACTTCTGGCCTACTACGAATTGCAGGGAGTCACTGACATTACTAAACAGGCTGATCAGAAAAGATTCACAAACTCGTCTAAAACCCTTTCAAAGAAAACAGAAGAAATCTTTAACATATAAGAAAATTGATGTCAAACCCAGGCTAAAGAATGTAACAATAGAGACCATTACTAGATCAAGAAACCCATGAGAAGTATGAATTTAATCAAGGAAGAGGTTGAATGCCTCTTCTTCCAGAAAAAATTTATTGACACAAGCACGCTATTGACACTTAAGTAGCTTGCATATGTACGTAGGTTGTCTAAAGGTAGGGCATGAATGTAAGCGTGCAGACTCACTACAGGCCGCGTACACCTATGTAACTTCTCAAAAAAATAAAACTAACAGGTAGACTGACAGGGTAGGGAGTACTGGTATGGAAGACCAAAATCTCTTAAAGACTCAACAACTTACAAAAAATAAAAAAAGGTAATGAAACCAATTAAAACACCCCAAAATATTCCCTAAAACCCTAGAGGTTTCCCCAGTATGGTCGTCAGTTCTTCTATAGCGGGAAAACCAACCCTATGGACTACACTAGGGTTCAACATGTAGGTATATCTAACTGTCTAAAAGTCTTCTACTTTTTATAAATACCCCGAATATACCCCACATTCATGCATGAAATACAAAGTGAAAAGATCATGTAACTCTGAGTCCTGTGTCAATCCTTCCGTGCTCTATTTCTCTTCTGACTACAAGCCTCATCCCAAGGCTAACCTACATTCACAAACAAACAAACATCAAACTACAAACATGCATCTAATATATGAATTATGGGTTAGATGACAGTGTAAAACATAAATCAAACATAGATATTTGGCACATCATATTACGGGACAGAAAAAGTATTCCTTTTATTGATATCACAAAGTTTACTTACAATGAGATTGACGACTGATCCTCAAACCTGGTTGGGTTCCTCTTCACCAAGCTCAAACTGTGCTTCCATGTATCTTTCTCTTCTCACACTCTCTCTAGGGATTGGAATAGGCTTATAATGGAGGAAAAAGGCAAGAATGGGAAATTCTGGTACAAATCTCACAAGGTGGCTGCAAATTCTTGGGGCAAGGAGGGGATGTGAAATGAGCAGAGTTTCATTGTTCTTATGTTTAGCTTTAGAATGAAAACCCCACACCTCCTTTTATATGAAAAAAGTATGTTTATTCGGTTCGATGACGGGCTATAGGATGTGGGACAGTTGGAAAACTACCCTATAGCTCGTAATCTCAACAAATTCCTTGCAACTTTTTAATTTTTGCAACATTTTTGGGTATACGTGGGCTGTAATGGTGTAGCTAGCATACGTACTCAAGATATAGTGGTGCAAAAAGCATGTGTATGCAAGCAGTAGTGGTGCAGGGTGCGTACATCTTCAAAAATATGGTTTTTAGGAAGGGTTTCTCAGTGATGGCTTGGCAAAAATAACAAGTAAGAGAATTTGATGCCAGGTATGCATGTATGGTGAAATTTAGGGTTATAACAGTGTTGGTTGTATTACAAAGCAAAGGACATAAAATGGATGCGGAAGGATTCAATAGGAAAAGACACATAGACCAAAGTAGTTCTCAGAAAAACAATTCATAAGTACACCATAAACACCTCAAAACAATATTAGACAAATGAGCGAGGAACAAGTCAAGCAAGAAACGAGAAATAAAATCAAGTTAGAGAGGGAAATCCCAATCAAGAAAGTGAGGATCAAGTGAGTGGGGATCAAGCGATAATGGAAAATTTGAATCAAGCAAGAGTAAAAAATTCAAATCAATCGACCAAGAAAAGGATAAAATCAACAAGATTTAGTGGCTCAACCGTCACTATAAAATTTACCATGGGAGACAATTCTACCAAGCTTACCAAATCGAATGCAAGAAGAAAATCAACCAAGTGTGACCCTATCAACCATGAAAATAAAAATTTCTTTTCCGACTATAGCAATCGTGGGAAACAAATCGAACAAGCCAAACAAGTTGACCATTCAAATTCTCTAGTAATTGACCAAGGCCATTTTACTACGTTGGAAAGATTCGTCGGCGAAGAAGAAAACCTACATGAAAGACACTTAATGCGGATAATTAATTAAGGAAACCATTGAAATGTGACTTCCACATGTGACTAGACTAAATCCCTCCAAAAATATGTTATAAATATAACTCACCGATAGCATCAAAACATATTCTTTGAATCCATAGTCAATACACTAGATTTTAGCTACACAAAAGACCTAAACCCTTTCGAAGTGACTCTAACGAGTATGAACCAAACAAAAAAGTTGAAATCAGTAAGAAATGGACCCCAAGATGCAAGGACAAGACCAGACTAGTGAAATGTTGGTCAAATTTCATACCAAGAGAATACTTGACAAAGTAGATGCATTAGAACTAGAAATATGAATGAACATTGCCCAATAGGCAATAATGGAGGAAACATATTGGGAGAATAATTGGACAAATTTCACAAATTCAGGATTTGTAGTTGGGATATGGAAGAGAGAAGAAACAATGTTAGACAAAACAAAAATCAGATCTTATATGAACCCTCCACATATAACATATTTTCAAGGATGGAAATAACAAGCAATGAAGTTTATCATAATCTGATACCACCAAGGTAAGTTGTGGTTGGACTAACTGCTTTTGATTATGGAAAGGTTAATTCATTGAATCACAGGGTTACCAAATACAGGGTAAGCAGTACCAAAAACCATTGACCCTGGATCTTGGATACATAAGTTCATAGGGTTGACCCCAACAAAGAATTTAAAAGTCTTGGTAATCAATCAAGTAAAAGAGCTACATATCAATGGGTCTGCACCATTATAGAACTATTTTTGACACTAGATGGAAGGGCATCAAACACGAAATTGAACATGCTTGAGGTCATCAGAGAGATAGTTGTGTAGGGAAAATAATTTAATTGAGGAGAACACTTGGTCGTCGTCCTCAAAGAAAACTGCCAAGAATGCTAGGAATCCAACAAGGCCATCAAGTACCCTTCCCTATTAATATGGATATAAATGAGTGAAATTTTCCTAATCAAAGTGACTTTATTAACCAACACGTGGACCCCAAATATGTATAACTTCCATTTTTTTGCTACATATTGGAAGGGGCGTACTGAAGAACATTCACCCTAGCACATGTTCCAAGAATGGGTAAAGACACTTAAGAATGTTAGCATTCAATAGAGAATGCTTCAAATTGTAAGAAGAGGGATACCACTAGTGGTACATGTTCAATTAAGCTCAACTTTACTAAAGTGTGGTATGCGTATGGACAGACTGAACATAAGCTGAAAGAACTTTCATACTAGCCAATTGTCCAACAAATCCTTTTAGAGATCCAACAACATACAAACACTATTACTCCAATTCCACAATTTTCTACAGAAGTGACCACTGATATTATCATGCCATTGAAAAATTGGGAAATCGATAAAGAATAATAGGTTTCCTTTTATATAATCACATTTTATATCGATGGAGATAGTACATCAAAATCCCCTAAAAAATATGATGAATTAATGAAAATAGTTGGGTCGAACACAAGAACAAGTTGAAACAGGTTGGGAAGACATTGAATCCCACTTACTAGTTGTTCTAGAAGGGATGGACAAAATTTAATTCGATAACCCTATGCTAAAAATGAAATTAGAAAAAATATTCCGACAAGTTCTCTCCAAGAAAGCTAAGCCTAGAAATTCAACAAGAAAACATGTGAAGGATAGAACGAAATCCCTTGAATCAAGTGTCATAACTCAATACATATAATCTTGAGACAAATCTAAGGAATTAATTATTGAAGCTCTTAGGAACAAAATTACAATTGAAATATAGATGTAGATTTGAAGGGAGAAAAAATAGTAGCAAGCTGAACAACAGGCTAGGGAGGCAGAGGCTATGACAAAAGCATTGAAAGTGAAAAAACAAAGGAAAAGTATAATCAAAATTAAAATACCATGGCCTAGTACAACCCCAGTTGACTTAACTCAAGAATCATAACTAGTGAGACTGAATCCTATTACTCAGGAAGCCTCATCTCAAACAAAAACAACACAGTAGTCGGATCAATAGAAAATATTGGCCCAACAACAACATTCAACTCCAAACTAGCAGCCAGTTGGGAAATTGCCAAGAAGAAAAAAAAACTATCCCTTAGCTCACAAGCCAAATGGGGAGAAAATAGACCGAAAAGCTAAGTAACAAGAGGAAAAGAAACAATCGATGAAACAAGTAAAGGAGCAAGGTAAGGCAGAAAATTTGTCTCGTCAACAATAGACTGAGAAAACACCAGAGCAAGGGTTGATAGACTAGTCGACCAAATAGCACCATGATCATTCTGTGCAGTAGTTAAACCAAGACCATCAATGGAATATACATGTCCCTTCATCCACCCCTCTAACCCAAATAGTACCACAAACTTTTGTTACACCTCCCACCCGATTCAACTGAACAACCTACAACATCTACAAAAGAATCTTGACAACATCCAATTCCAAAGAAAACAAAGACAACTATGCCAAGGATGGCTAAAAGAAAACAACACAGGAAAGAATAAGAATCGACGTTGAAAAATCCGAAAGTGTTCAGAACATTCTTCCTAGAGGAAGACCCTAGCAAGAAGTCTAAGGTTATCTTCAACCTAGCTAGTTCTTATGAAAACAAAATTATGGATGTATACCATGAAATCAATAGAAATCATCACTATAAGGAGGAAGTCCTTAAAGCATTTTGAAAATATCACCATTGGGAAAGAGAAAGAGAAGGCCAAATGGAATGAATCCCTTAGGCCGACTCAATAAAAATTTCATATGGACACACAAGGATCGACAGATGACATACTTGACTCAATGAAGAAATTGATTCAGGAACTATTGAAACAAAACTACAAATGTAAGAAGAAAACAACAGATTGAAATTCAACCAAAAATGACCCATCCTATATACTTAGTATGAGAAATTCAAAGAGGCAAAGGAAAACCTAGATGTAATTGTGACTTCCTGGGCATCACCATGAATGTATTCCTGAGTAACTGGCCCACATATTTTGTGAGTACATGCAGTAGTCTCAAATTCCAACAAGCACTCCTAGAAGAACTTACATAGAGAAGAAGTTATACCATTGACCCATGTGCCTCTAACTCCTTGTCTAGACAAGTTGAATGAGAAAAACAAGTTGAGGTGGAGTTTTCATCCCAAGACCATCAATGCTTTCATGATGTAAAAAATACACAGCTCGAAGTAGCGATCACCTCCAAGCATAGTGCAAAAGTTTTCAAACAAGTTTGAAAAAAATAGGAACATTTTAATCCTGACTTAGAGGCAGACCAGGATGCCCCTCTAACAATAAATTTTGATTGATTAATTCAAATGAAATCCCTTGGAGTTCAAACACAATGTTCCATTAAATATTGGTAGTCATTCAAGAAACAACTACAATAGTTCACACCATGCATTCATCAAACTTGTATCAACCAACGAACAAGAATACCATCATTGGTACAACAGAGTCAACCTATGTCCCCCCATCATTCTTTTATCCTAATTTCTTTAGTTTTGCAACCTCCACCCCCTCAACCAAGGATTTCAACACCATAATCACAAGCAAAGGAAAATGACTACCAGGAGAATCTCTGGGAGGAAATATGATTAAATAAACTTATGGTGGAATAGATAATCAACCAACCCAACAATCAACAAAAAGAAAATCCAAATGTGGAAGTTGACCAGCTAGCCCAATCAAGCACAGTATCGCCAGAAACATCAATGAATCAACCAAGGCACCAAAAAGAATTAAAACTAAAATTCAAGCTAGTACAAAAAGTGAAATCTTCAGCACCAACCTCAACTGACCAACAAGCATGAACAAGTGGGAATAACAATTTTTACCATCGATCAACAAGTAGTTGATTGGGATCCAGTCCTCAGTTGAAATAGTCAATGATAATTTTCAATTCAATGATCAGTTGACCAACATTGATAAAATATAGTTGACCACACAAGCCATAATTATGACTTGAATTACACATGATAGTCTCCAGTCACCATTCTCCCTCATGCGAAGAACTCAGCATGTGAATGAATTTCACTATAAGAATAAAATAAGGAAAGAAAAATAAATCTCTATGTAATTGAGAAAGTTGAGGCAGAGTAATTTTTTTTTCAAGAGAGAAGTGTTCAAGCTAGAGAGATCATGCCAGTCATTTAGAAAGCATGAAAATTCCCTTCAAGAGGAACTATGTGACACCCTGTTTTCCCCCAAGATTTTAATTATATTAATACTTCATATGAGGTGATTATGAAGCATGTAATTGTTCTTTGATTAATAAAATATTGAACCCCTGACTGAGAGGGAACAACCTTGAAACTATTGTCCATGATATAGAAGTGGAATTCATGAAGCTGAAATTGATTGTGTGGTTGGGTAACATGGAGATGAGATAGTTTTATGAAGAAAACAAGAATCTTGATTAGAAATCCAACTTATGCTTGCAAGGAATAAACATACACCTACCAATGTACCTAGATTGGTATGGATCCACATGACCAGTAATGGAAGACAACATTGGTGGTTAATGAATTTCATACTGCTCAATGTTTTGATCTTTTGAAGAGGCAAGGATCAACTAAAAACCTAACAAGAGTACATCCCTTGGATTGCCCCTTTACAAATTTGGATTCCTGACTGGAGGTTGCTTCTGATAGAAGTCGCGAGAATCCAAAGGATTGGTGGAGGAAGAGACCAAAGGTGCAAAAACACCACGATACAACCACATACAAGGGATATAGACAAAATATAAGAGTGTGCATGCACAAAAATATAGAGAATAAAACAATGGGTAGCTGAGAGTGGTATCAGAGGAGAATTGAGCACACAACACACAGAGGAGAAAGAGTGAGTGAGCAATGAGCTCACTGTATAAAGGAGCATTGAACTAAGATGTTCATGGAAGATGATTGAAGAGAATAAGAAAGTGGAGATATTTCCTTGAAGAAAATATTAAGCTCATCGGACTTATTGATGATCACCCTTAAGTAGAGAAGACCCGGATCCAGACTAGAGCAATAGAGGGATAAAAATTGGTACTTACTGGACATAAACCGATGCTGGTAAGGGGAGGTCATCGAGGGAATGTTTAGTAGAGAAGGGACTCCCTTGTGTAGAGGAAATCAAGTTGATAAAATTCCTGATAAACCTCAAGAGAACCTAAGCTTAGTGGTAAGGAGGTAATTTTTGTTGTTGTCAGAGGAGGAAGGAGAGTAACCTTTCTAGATCATCTTAATCTTGGAAACCACCTGAATCAATTCCCATTGTGGTATCATGGCTTGTCATGGGGGTGGCATACTATAGGAAGGCACTCTGCAATATGACCTAAGGTTGGGAGGAAAGTCATCCTTTATTGGTCAGTTGGTGTTGGCTATTTCCCTTATCGGATAAGTGTTTAGATTGATTTGTTTAATTTGCACATAAATGTTGTATGCATGTATTTGTCTGATTTAAATGGGAAATGTGAATGTTATTAATAAATGAATTTAAATTATGAGTAATTGGGTTAGGTTGTTAATTCCATTGTTTAACTTGTTAAACTCTGAAATTAAATAAGCATGGACAATTTGTATCCCTATGGACCTTGCATCTTGAGAAGAAATTTTGCAAGATATGGACAAAATCTTCATTTGGATAGAGTCCAGGAGTGCCTTAAAACCAAAGAAGCACATGTATGGGTTAAAAAACCTTAGACCCTGAGATTATTACTCATTTTAAGTGGAAATATTGTAAGATATGAAATAACTTCATCCTTTATTGAAGTTAGGGATTCCTTAATAGTTTTAGAGTAGACCCAAAACCCATAAAGATCAGGTAAAAACCATGAGGAACCCCCTAAAATTGGCTAAGTCCCAACTTCAGACCATTATCTAGTAAAATAACTTCACATTGAATCAGGAAAAATCAAAACCATCGATTTTGTGTCCCAATTAAATCTAGGTCATTGGTTGCATGGTGCCACCATTGAAGTGACCATTAGGGAGGTTGTGTTAGGACTTTGATGGGGAAAACTATGAGTTGAAGAGAACCGTTTATTTATCAGAGAGTGGTGATGGTGGATTCTGGATCATTGGATCTAGTAAGAAGACTTTCGGAAGAGGGACCATCAAAGGTATAGGATGATGACTAAATTAGGAGTCCGACAACAAAACTTTGAGAACCGTAGATCCATTGAGAGGTGTTCTGTGAAATCTAGGTCATTGGATATAATACAGTTTGAACCGAGAGAATTTTTCTTAGGACCCTGATCATCATGCAGTTTTTTTATTCGAATAAACCTTAGGCCATCTAATGAGATAAACAAATATCGTCGATCTATCGGAGCGAATGTGGTCAGAATGATATATTCAAAGTATACCATGGAACTATCAGTGAAATACTCTGATAGGGAGGGACTTTGAGGATGAAGGGGGATCATTGATCGATATAGGGGTGAAGTTTGGATCTCATTTTTAGATCATGTGGGTCCCATATATTTTCACATGGGATGAACGTTCATGTGGGGATTAACCATCGAGAGGATGTAAAATATGACATGATCATGGTCGTTACAATCTTGATCCCATGGACTATTGGATTAAGAAGATGATCGATTAGAATGGTGTCATCAGAGGGACGATCAACCTAGATGGTTGAGAACCTCGATGGGAATGAGTCTGAATAGACACAAATCATTAACAGGAGGATGGGAAGCAACCTTGATCATCTGATTGAGGGTGTTCAGGCACCTAGGTACTTGAATAAACTGAGTGGAGAAGCACCTATGAGTATTAATAGGAATGATTATAGTTTAAATTGTGATAAGATAATTCTTCAATCAAAGATATGATAATCCAATATCATGTCTTGAGAGAAGTAACATAAAATTTTAAACATCCCACTAGCCTAAATGAAGATCAATGGGGTTGGGTGGTTTATAGAGTGGTATCAAATCACGGTTCAAATTATAGGCTTGAATGGATCGCCAAGGCCAATTAAAACCATTTAAGAAAGTTTTTTTTTTAATATTGACTGGAATGTATGTTTAAAAATGTTGATGAAATTATTAATGATGATTTTTTTTTCATCACATAGGACGTACTGAAAGGAAGGAAGAAGTGAGTGGTGCAGCGCAACATGGAAGACACTTCACATCTCAAAGATGAGGAATCTGTTGTTCGAAGGGATAGAGAAACCCCTCCATATTTGATGGCCATTGTTATAAGTTTGAAGGCATACAATGAGAGGATTATTAGAGCTCAGGCCAAGTAGGAAGAGTTAAATGCAGTACTATTGTAGAGCTCGTCCAAAATCCAGAAGCATTTTTAGCAGGGTCTCAACAATGTTGAGCTACAATAGTCAGAAAATTTGAAGACCCCTTTGGATGCCCAAAATAATGGACCAAGCCATAGTACTATTGCTAGCAGGGAAAACCCCCCTATGGCTACACCAAGGTTTACAATGTAGGCAGATTGATCATTGTGTAAAAGTCTCCTACTTTTCTAACTACCCCAAATGTATTACAGCCCCATACATGAAAGACAAAGTGAGAAGCATCAGGTAACTGTACATTTTACTTTATGTCCAATGTCGATCCTCTCACGCTTGATAGCTTCATTGACTGTAAACCTCCTCCCAAGGCTAGCCTGCATTCACAAACTGAGAAACAAGAACTACAAACATGCATTTCATATATAAATCATGGGTTAGATGTTAGAATAAAACATAAATCAAATGAAAACATTTGACACATCATATTTTGGGACATGAAAAGTATTTCTTTTATTGATATCACAATGATTACTTACAACAAGGTCGGCTACTACTCCACAAAACTAGTTCAGGCTCCTCTTCACCAAGCTCCAAGTGCACCTTCATGTATCTTTCTTCTCTCAACCTTCTTCTTAGGAAAAGGAATGATCTTATGATGGAGGAAAAATGGAAAAATGGGGAATTCTAATGCAATTCTCACAACAAGGATGCAAATGCTTGGGGCAAGGAGGGGATGTGAAATGGGTAGAGTTTCACTGTTCTTATGCCTAGCTTAGGAATGAGACCCCAACACCTCCTTTTATATGACAAAAGGATGGTTATTCGGTTGGGTGATGGGCTATAGGTGGTGGATTAGTTGGGAAACTACCTAATAGCTCGTAATGTCAACGAATTCCTTGCAGCTTTTTAATTTTTTCAACTTTTGCAATTATACGCGGGATATAATGGTGTAGCTAGCATATGTACATGGGTTGTAGTGGTGCATTAAGCGTGTGTACGTGAGTAGTATTGGTGCAGGGTGTGTACATCTTCAAAAAATGAGTTTTTGAGAAGAGAAACTCAGTGATGGCTTGGAAAAAATAGAAAGTAAGAGGGCCAAATGCCAGGTATGCATATATGGAAAAATTTATGGTTATAACAGATGCCCCCTAATGTGTGAGGTCAAAAGAGCATTTGATGGCCTAAATACATTACAAAATCTTCACCAATGTACAAAGCGAGTGAGCCTGGGACCAGAGTTGGGGAGGTTCCATCTGCAAAAATAACAATTGTCTCTCTGAGGCGAGCATACCCATGCTTGGGATGAAATAAATCATGGCTTCTGATCAAATACACTACATATACATTTCATATAACTATATATTGTGTAGCCGTGAGAAATACACAGCGGATCTACATCTCAAATCAAAGATATACATGTATAGTATCCATCTTCAAGAAGCAAATGATGCCTGATGGTTGAAGATGAGGCCTTCAGAGCTCAAGAAACAACTTCAATATCTTCAAAACTCAAGTATGAGTGTAATGTGAGAGTACAACTTCACTACCCATAGGTCGTCGAAGACTCATTGGGAACAGACAAGAGGATCTCGGTGATTAGGTAGAGAACGTCATTGATTTCAAATAAGGACTTTATTAGGATTTTGGGATGGATGGACATGAGACCAAGAGACAAACTACAGAAAGGTCAACTCAGGATGGATGAAAATTACCTTGGACAAGAGCACGAAATATGATCAGACTCAGAGAGCATGACATTGACATAATTTCACAGTGTAGGAGGCAACACAAACTCTCCATGTGTTTGGAAGAATAACCAAAAGGAGGAGGACACAACTCTATGTAGTGAGAACAACTTCCTAAGGTCATATTAAATTCCAAATCTTGACGAACAAATGGAAGGATGTGCTTTGTCCAAGGGAGACTTATTGTGCTTCCAAAAAAGAATATATATTTCTCGTCCTCTTTTTGGGTT
>JASDQU010105273.1:61397-72094 GCA_032191745.1 Picea mariana
ATAGTACACTCATCACTTCACTTTATTATTTAAATAATTTCTTCTTTGCAACCACTTTGACTACTTTGACCTTTTGGGGCTTCTAGATGACTCATGAGGGTTCTCCAACTTCACATGGAAATAAATATCTAACCGTGAGGAGTTACGTGACGTTCCACATACCACCAAAAATGGCATGACATGTACTATCCATCTATAATAGTCTTACCTTCAAATATATTAAAAATCATACCATTATACATCAAACAAACTTGGGTCCATTACCCAAACCTTTGTGCTACCAGAATTTGCTACTAGACTTTCTTCAAGGGTTGTCATCAATGAAAACCAACCCAAATAATCAATAGGCAGGATTGAAAAAAAATTGAAAATTTTAAATATTTATCTTGTATTTTTCGAGAGTACGACCAGTTTTGTTTATATCGTTGAAAATAGTTCATCGGAATTTTTTCAATGTGTAGTAGTGAAATATGTATCAAATTATTCATACCCATATTAAACTTGAATATGTTATACACCAAAAGGTACCAAGACCAACATTAAAATAAAATAATTATGAAAACTAAGCATTGCAACTATCCAAAAGATAGGAAAGATTTTCAAAATTTAATAGATGTCAGTTGGTGGGCCTAGTCAATTCTGTCAACTAAACCTGCTAGTTGACCAAAAGTTGTTAGTCAACTATGAAAGTAATTCAAATATGAAAATGTAATTTGGTTAATTTCTTAGTTAGGTTGATCGACCAAGGTAGTTAAACAATTGTAACTACCTTCCAACTAACTAAAGTATAAATACTTGAGATCCTAAATGCAAATAGGGTGTGGCATAGATCGTAATAAAGATACTTGTTGTTGGTCTCACCATTACTTGTCTTTTCCTTCTCTTCTTCTATTTTTTCTCATGTATCTATTGTATAATGCCATGTTATGATGTTAAATTCTACTTGTAATTCCCCCTCTAATCCATAGATTACAACATGGGTTCCATTGCCAATAGTAGGCAATCTAGTACTATACGTTAGATTATGCACACATATATTTTGATTTTGGAAGAGATCCATAAGTGGTGGCAAAGAAATTTAGAAAATTATTTGAAAAATTATGCCATATGAAACCAATAAACCCTTGCACAAGCAAAAGAACATTTGTTTTTATAGAAACTCATGAGAGATTCCTGAATTCAGTACCCGAAGAAATTAAGAAATTAATAGAATATGTTGCTCATGAATAACCTTGCCAAATATGAGCAACTTATTTCCAAACTAGTTGAACAAACTCATATGATTGGGTTGAAAATATTGTAGACAATTTCTGTGAAGAACAAGTGATAGAAGAAAGTGTTGGACAACTGAGAGGGGGGGTGAATCAGTTGTTACCGTGCTTAAACAATTATTCTTCTTTTAAAATATTTACAAGGCAGTCAATGATGATCACAATAATGTAGGGAAATAAACAATGGCACATTCAGCATCAGTCACATATATGGGAAACACAGAGACAGATATTTCCCAAGGAAACCCATATAGGGTAAAAACCTCTTCTTCTTTATATGATAAGTATTATTTACATTCTTTACATTCTCATACATATGAGCACCAACTCATTGTAAGGCTACAACCTCTGTTTTGCAAGTTGCAACTTGCTGAGAGCACCAACTCTCTGTTTTTCTCTAGCACCCACTAGAAGGAAGCACCAACTCCCTGGTTTCTCTAGCACCAACTAAAAGAAAGCACCAACGCCCTGTGTTCAAGCACCCACTTGAACCTCTGAGGACACTAGTCCTCCCTAGAACCTCCCAACTACCCTGGTTTCTGAACATGAAATACTGAAACCTATTACAGTGATATAGTGTTCAATAACAGCTTACCAGTCTCATCACAGTTCTGCAATATTTTGCTACTCAGACTTCCTCACTATCTTCCAACATGCATCTGCTGCCCATTCTATTCTTCTGCTTTTTATGCTCTATTCACCATGTCCATTCGCTGCGCAGTTCTTCTTCTGTTCTTTTCAGCAGCTGCACTCTGATCCTTCTTCATGTATGAATCACCTTTAGCAACAACATCCACAACGACTCCAGCAACCACATCCACCGCAACAACACCATCAACAATAACAACAGCGACACAACTCTCTTCTTTGATCTACATCCTTATATCCTCTGTGCTACTTGTGCATGCCATATTCACCATGCCTCTGCATGCTCACCCTATGCCTAACTCCTCCACAACTCAAGTTTTATGTCTGATCATCATGGCAACTCTTCAGCTTCTTGGGCGGTTTTACCACACGTTTAGCATCACTAGGTGTTCTGCTGAGATTCCTCAGCTTCTCTGGCAGTTTCAACTTGTTCTCATCTACAACAAAGTCGATCTTTTTATCTCTGTTTTCTGGTTATAGACTTTTAACGCTCATCCAGCTGTCAATCTCTCTAAGAATCATCTTTCTTCACTCGAAGAAGGTTGGAGACACTTCGGCTCCTCTGGTGATCACACAGAAGTCTTTTCGAATTCTTTGGCAGAGACCATCAATGATTTCCAGTAGTTAGACTGCAAGGGGAAACATTAGCCCTCCCATCGTGATCAGATTTCCCAGCACCGTTGGATTAACTCTATCATTATTTATTCATTTCATACTTTCGCAAGTCAGGGATTCATCGTTGAGACATATTGACTCTCCATGTCGCGAGCTCCGAAAAGGAGCTTGGTTTCTCTAGCTCCCTCCTTCATCTTCCACCGAGGTGACCAATGGCTGTGAGAACAGGTTGAGCCAAAACATGTTTCGCATTTCATCATTTCAGGGTTTCAACACTCCAATGGTAGAGTCTCTTGATGCTCCATGTCCCAATATCTAAAGCTCTGAAATGGAGTTGGATCAACGGTCCACACTCTAAGTGATTTGAAAGTCCTAATCTCTTCGTGATTTCATATATCACAATATCGGGGTTCGTGACTTCGGGAATCCTATGGTAGGAGTTCTTGCCTCTCCAAATTTCGATTCGTGTAACTCCGAAATGGAGTCTGATTGACGGTCCAGATCACTCCTTGATATGATGGCTACAATTAAATCATGATTTCAGCATTCCTGTGGTGAATTTTCTCTTACATCTCCAACTCCTCATTTTCGAAACTCCGAAGTGATGTAAACCTGCTAACGTCACATGTGGATTGACACGTGTCAAATAACTGCCACATGCCACTCTAATTTGTGACTTACATATGCCTGAAATGTTGAATCAATTTGACACTTGTCATTTCCTAGTTGTGCCACGTTTTCTTAGCTGACATGGTTTGCTGACGTGATTCAGATCGATGGTCCAGATGTGATCTTGATTCAATGGCTCAGATCATATCACAATTTCACATTTCGCGATTTCGACAATCCTGTGGTATTGTTTCTTGCCTCTCCAAGTCGCGATTCGTGAAACTCTGAGATAGAGTTGAGATCAACGGTCCACAATCTCGATGAATCTACGGTCCAGATATCATCGTGAATTCACATCTCGCGATTCCTTCGATGGAGGTCCTTTTCACTCCAAGTTGTGATAGGCGAAACTCCGAAATGAAGTTTAGATCAACGATCCACGATCTCGATGAATCTTTGGTTGCGATTAAATCACGATTTCTCATATCGCGATTTCAATGGTCATATTTCTTGCCTCTCCAAGTCGCGAGTTGCGAAACTCTAAAATGGAGTCTTGGATCAATAGTCCCGATCAACACTTGATCTGATGGTCATTGGGAATTGTAAATGGGATCGAACGATCAGAAATGTTGCTTCTCCTCCCGAGCAAAATCATAAATGTTGCTTCTCCTCCTGAGCTTACTTTGTTCTGCTTACTCTGATCTTTCCATCGATGATCTACCAACAATCCTCTGCACTATCTCTTCTAAGATTAATCGAATATTCTCTACAGCGTCTTCTCATGATAATGCCCATCTATTACATACTTTCTGTACTCATGCCATCTTCATTGATATACTTGCCATCAATGACAAGAATTCACTATTTGTTCGCTATCTGTTAAAGATTTTCCAACAATCTCCCCCTTTGGCATTGATGGCAACACAAGAACCCACATGCATTCGTACTCTCCTCTCGGACTCTTTTCTCCCCCTTTGACATCAATGTCAAATAAGAAACATGCTCCCACTGAGCTGTTGCATTAATTTTAGGAGATATCAGATATGAAACCAATACAGGACTCCCCCTAACACGATGGACTCTCTCTTAGATGTGAGACGGGATGACACCCAGCTTCTGTCTGAGATATTCAAATGGTGTCTTTGCTAGAGGTTTAGTAAAGATGTCTGCAATTTGTTCTGTAGTGGGAATGTAATTGACCTGAACAATTTGATTGGTGACCTGATCTCTCAGAAGATGATATTTTATGGGAATATGCTTGGTCTTGGAGTGGAATACAAGATTTTTAGACACATTGATGGCACTAGTGTTATCACAATGAATTGGGATCGGTGCAGTGTATTTTACCTCCAAATCTGCAAGTGTCTGAATCATCCATAATACCTGAGTGCAACAGGTAGAAACAACAATGTACTCTACCTCTGTGGTTGATAAAGAAATGGAACCTTGATTTTTACTAAGTCAGGCTACTAAGGAGTCACCCAGGAAGAATGCTCCTCCACTGGTGTTTTTTCTCTCATCAACACAGTTTGCCCAATCTGCATCTGAATAAGTAGCCAGCTGAAGATTTTGACTTTTGGGATACCACAGACCATAAGTCATTGTTTCTTTCAAATACCTGAATATCCTTTTGACAGCTTGCAAATGACTCTATTTAGGTGCAGCCTGATATCTTCCTACCATTCCTACAGCATGCATTATGTCTAGGCGAGATGTTGTGATGTAAAACAGGCTTCCTATCATTGATCGATATGAGCTTTGATCAACATCAGGTGAATCATCATCCTTGCTTAATTTACATCCAGTTACCATAGGTGTACCCACAGGTTTAGAATCATCCATTTGAAACCTTTTCAACATTTCTCTTAGATATTTTTCTTGAGAAATGAACATCCCTTCGGGACTCTGAGTAATTTGCAGACCAAGAAAAAATGGCAGTTCTCCTATCATAGACATCTCAAATTCACACTCCATGGTAGAAGCAAACCATTGTACCAATGAATCCTTATTACATCCAAAGATGATGTCATCTACATAGACCAATACGATGAGAAAATTATTATCCTCCGTTTTAATATATAGATTGTTGTCACTTGTTCCTCTCTTGAATCATTTGTCTTTGAGATATGTATCTAGTCTATGATACCAGGCTCGAGGGGCTTGTTTTAAACCATATAAAGCTTTCTTTATCTTGCATACTAATTCAAGGTTATCAGACAGTTTGAAACCCTCTGGTTGTCCCATATAGACTTCTTCACTTAAATCTCCATTTAGAAAGGATGACTTGACATCCATTTGGTAGACTTTAAACCTTTTATAACTAGTGAGACTGAATCCTATTACTCAGGAAGCCTCATCTCAAACAAAAACAACACAATAGTCAGATCAATAGAAAATATTGGCCAAACGACAACATTCAACTCCATACTAGCAACTAGTTGGGAAATTGACAAGAAGAAAAAAAAACTATCCCTTAGTTCACAAGCCAAATGGGGAGAAAATAGACCGAAAAGCTAAGCAACAAGAGGAAAAGAAACAATCGATGAAAGAAGTAAAGGAGCAAGGTAAGGTAGAAAATTTTTCTCGTCAACAATAGACTGAGAAAACACCAGAGTAAGGGTTGATAGACTAGTCGACCAAATAGCACCATGATCATTCTATGCAGTAGTTAAACCAAGGACATCAATGGAAGATACATGTCCCTTCATCCACCCCTCTAACCCAAACAATACCACAAACTTTCGTTACACCTCCCACCTGATTCAAATGAACAACCTACAACATCTACAAAAGAATCTTGACAACATCCAATTCCAAAGAAAACAAAGACAACTATGCCAAGGATGGCTAAAAGAAAACAACACAGGAAAAAATAAGAATCGACGTTGAAAAATCTGAAAGTGTTCAGAACATTCTTCCTAGAGGAAGACCCTAGCAAGAAGTCTCAAGTTATCTTCAAACTAGCTAGTTCTTATAAAAACAAAATTATGGACGTATACCATGAAATCAATAGAAATCATCACTATAAGGAGGAAGTCCTTAAAGTATTTTGAAAATATCACCATTAGGAAAGAGAAAGAGAAGGCCAAATGGAAAGAATCCCTTAGACTGACTCAATAAAAATAGCATATGGAAACACAAGGATCGACAGATGATAGACTTGACTAAATGAAGAAATTGATTTAGGAACTAGTTGAAACAAACCTACAAATGTAAGAAGAAAACAATAGATTGAAATTCAACCAAAAACGACCCATCCTATATACTTAGTATGAGAAATTCAAAGAGGCAAAGGAAAACCTAGATGTAATTGTGACTGCCCGGGCATCACCATGAATGTATTTCTTAGTAACTGGCCCACATATTTTGTGAGTACATGCAGTAGTCTCAAATTCCAACAAGCACTCCTAGAAGAACTTACATAGAGAAGAAGTCATACCACTGACCTGTGTGCCTCTAAATCCTTGTCTAGACAAATTGAATGAGAAAAACAAGTTGAGCCGGAGTTTGCATCCCAAGAGCATCAATGCTTTCATGATGTAAAAAATACACAGCTTGAAGTAGCGATCACCTCCAAGCATAGTGCAAAAGTTTTCAAACAAGTTTGAAAAAGAGAGGAACATTTTAATCCTAACTTAGAGGCAAACCAGGATGCCCCTCTAACAATAAATTTGGATTGATTAAGTCAAATGAAATCCCTTGGAGTTCAAGCACAATGTTCCATTAAATATTGGCAGTCATTCAAGAAACAACTACAATAGTTCACACCATGCATTCATCAAACTTGTATCAACCAACGAACAAGAACACCATCATTGGTACAACAGAGTCAACCTATGTCCCCCCATCATTCTTTTATCCTAATTTCTTTAGTTTTGCAACCTCCACCCCCTCAACCAAGGATTTCAACACCATAATCACAAGCAGAGGAAAATGACTACCAGGAGAATCTCTGGGAGGAAATATGATTAAATAAACTTATGGAGGAATAGATAATCAACCAACCCAACAATCAACAAAAAGAAAATCCAAATGTGGAAGTTTACCAACTAGCCCAATCAAGCACAGTATCACTAGAAACATCAATGAATCAACCAAGGCACCAAAAAGAATTAAAACTAAAATTCAAGCTAGTGCAAAAATTGAAATCCTCAGCACCAACCTCAACCGACCAACAAGCATGAACAAGTGGGAATAATTTTTTTTACCATCGATCAACAAGTAGTTGATTGGGATCTAGTCCTCAGTTGAAATAGTCAATGATAATTTTCAATTCAATGATCGGTTAACCAACATTGATAAAATATAGTTGACCACACAAGCCACAATTATGACTTGAATTACACATGATAGTCTCTAGTCACCATTCTCCCTCATGTGAAGAACTCAGCACGTGAATGAATTTTGCTATAAGAATAAAATAAGGAAAGAAAAATAAATCTCTATGTAATTGAGCAAGTTGAGGCAGAGTAATTTTTTGTTCAAGAGAGAAGTGTTCAAGCTAGAGAAATCATGACAGACATTTAGAAAGCATGAAAATTCCCTTCAAGAGGGACTATGTGACACCCTGTTTTCCCCCAAGACTTTAATTATATTAATACTTCATATGAGGTGATTATGAGGCATGTAATTGTTCTTTAATTAATAAAATACCAAACCCCTAATTGAGAGGGAACAACCTTGAAACTATTTTCCATGATATAGAAGTGGAATTCATGAAGCTGAAATTGATTGAGTGGTTGGGTAACGTGGACCTAAGATAGTTTTATGAATAAAACAAGAAGCTTGATTAGAAATCCAAGTTATGATTGCAAGGAATAAACATACACCTACCAATGTACCTAGATTGGTATGGATCCACATGACCAGTAATGGAAGACAGGATTGGTGGTTAATGAGTTTCATACTAGATATTATTTTTGTGATTAACTACGTAGTGTAAGTCATTAATCTATGACCCATATCCATGAGTTTCATACTACTCAAAGTTTTGATCTCTTGAAGAGGCAAGGATCAACTGAAAACCTGACAAGAGTACATCCCTTGGATTTCCCCTTTACAAATTTGGATCTCTGACTGGAGGTTGCTTCTAATAGAAGTCACGAGAATCCAAAGGATTGGTGGAGAAAGAGACCAAAGGTGTAAAAACACCATGATACAACCACATACAAGGGATATAAACAAAATATAAGAGTGTGAATGCACAAAAATATAGAGAATAAAACAATGGGTAGCTGAGAGTGGTATCATAGGAGAATTGAGCACACAACGCACAGAGGAGAAAGAGTGAGTGAGCGACGAGCTCACCGTATAAAGGAGCATTGAACTAAGATGTTCATGGAAGATGATTGAAGAGAAGAAGAAAGTGGATATATTTCCTTGAAGAAAATATTAAGCTCATCCGACTTATTGATGATCACCCTGAAATAGAGAAGACTCGGATCTAGACTGGAGCAATAGAGGGATAAAAATTGGTACTTACTAGACATAAACTGATACTGGTAAGAGGAGGTCATCGAGGGAATGTTTAGCAAAGAAGGGACTCCCTTGTGTAGAGGAAATCAAGTTGATAAAATTCCTGATAAACCTGAAGAGAACCTAAGCTTAGTGGGAAGGAAGTAATTTTTGTTGTTGTCAGAGGAGGAAGGAGAGTAACCTTTCTAGATCATCTTAATTTCGGAAACCACCTGAATCAATTCCCATTGTGGTATCATGGCTTGTCATGGGGGTGGCATACTATAGGAAGGCACTCTATAGTATGACCTAAGGTTGGGAGGAAAGTCATCCTTTATTCGTCAGTTGGTGTTGGCTATTTCCCTTATCAGATAAGTGTTTAGATTGATTTGTTTAATTTGCACATAAATGTTGTATGCATGCATTTGTCTGATTTAAATGGGAAATGCGAATGTTATTAATAAATGAATTTAAATTATGAGTAATTGGGTTAGGTTGTTAATTCCATTGTTTAACTTGTTAAACTCTGAAATTAAATAAGCATGGAAAATTTGTATCCCTATGGACCTTGCATCTTGAGAAGAAAGTTTGCAAGATATGGACAAAATCTTCATTTGGATAGAGTCCAGGAGTGCCTTAAAACCAAAGAAGCACATGTATGAGTTAAAAACCTTAGACCCTGAGATTATTACTTGTTTTAAGTGGAAATATTGTAAGATATGAAATAACTTCATCCTTTATTGAAGTTAGGGATTCCTTAATAGTTTTAGAGTAGACCCAAAACCCATAAAGATCAGGTAAAAACCACGAGGAACCCCCTAAAAATGGCTAAGTCCCAACTTTAGACCATTATCTAGTAAAATAACTTCACATTGAATCAGGGAAAATCAAAACCATTGATTTTGTGTTCCAATTAAATCTAGGTCATTGGTTGGATGGTGCCACCATCGAAGTGACCATTAGGGAGGTTGTGTTAGGACTTTGATGGGGAAAACTGTGAGTTGAAGAGAACCATTTATTTATCAGAGGGTGGTGATGCTGGATTCTGGATCATTGAATCTAGTAAGAAGACTTTCGGAAGAGGGACCATCAAAGGTATTGGATGATGACTAAATCAGGAGTCCAACAACAAAACTCTGAGAACCGTAGATCCATTAAGAGGTGTTCTGCGAAATCTAGGTCATTGGATATAATACAGTTTGACCTGAGAGAATTTTTCTTAGGACCCTGATCATTGTGCAGTTTTTTTATTCGAGTAAACCTTAGCCCATCTTATGAGATAAACAAATATCGTCGATCTGTTGGAGCAAATGTGGTCAGAGTGATATATTCAAAGTAGACCATGGAACCATCAGTGAAATACTCCGATAGGGAGCGACTTTGAGGACGAAGGGGGATCGTTGATCAATATAGGGGTGAAGTTTGGATCTCGTTTGTAGATCATGTGGGTCCCATATATTTTCACATGGGATGAACGTTCAAGTGGGGATTAACCATTGAGAGGATGTAAAATATGACATGATCATGGTCGTTACAATCTTGAGCCCAAGGACTATTGGATTAAGAAGATGATCGATTAGAATAGTGTCATCAGAGGGACGATCAACCTAGATGGTTGAGAACCCCGATGGGAATGAGTCTAAATAGACACAAATCATTAATAGGAGGATGGGAAGCAACCTTTATCATCTGATTGAGGGTGTTCAGGCAATTGGGTACTTGAATAAACTGAGTGGAGAAGCACCTATGAGTATTAATAAGAACGATTATAGTTTAAATTGTGATAAAATAATTCTTTAATCAAAGATATGATAATCCAATATCATTTCTTGAGGGAAGTAACATAAAATTTTAAACACCCCACTAGCCTAAATGAGGATCAATGGGGTTGGGTGGTTTATAGAGTGGTATCAAATCATGGTTCAAATTATAGGCTTGAATGGATCGCCAAGGCCAATTAAAACCGTTTAATAATTTTTTTTTTTTAATATTGACTGGAATGTATGTTTTAAAATGTTGATGAAATTATTAATGATGATTTTTTTTTCATCGCATAGGACATACTAAAAGGAAGGTAGAAGTGAGTGGTGCAGCGCAGCA
>JASDQU010105273.1:83252-99526 GCA_032191745.1 Picea mariana
TGCCATGGTTAGTGAAAATCTCCTACAGGATGTCGAACCTTGCTACTATCTAGTTAAAAATGAAGAGAGTTGTTGTTTCACCATCATTGTTAAATGTCGGCATAGCCTCGACCCACTTTGTGAAGTAGTCTACCGCTATGACGATATAACAATGCCACCGGTTGAAGCCAGGTGGTATTTAGTAAAATCAATCCCCCACTTGGTGAAAGGACCAACAACAATGATGGGAAACATGGGAGCATAATGTGCCCTCGTCTTCCGAAAGAAGATCTGACACAGGTGGCACTTCTTGACCAACTCAACACAATCCTTGATTAACATAGGCCAAAAGTAATCAAATCGTATAATATTTTGGGTTGTTTCCAACCCAGACAAATAACCACCACATGATCCAATGTGGTAGTCATTAAGAATGAGTTTTGCTTCTTCATAAATGAGGCACCGATGAAGAGTGAAATCTACACCTAGATGATACAAAGTGTCATCAAGTATGAGATAGTTTTGTGCATGATGGCATATACGTCGACGCTTGATGCGAGAAGAAGAGGCGGGGCACTTCAAATTCTAGAGATAGACTAGTATATCTCCATACCAGGGGTCTAAAGATGAAATCATAAAAATATCTCCTCTAATTGACGATTCTTTGGGTGTAACATCACCTGATTCGAACAGAGGTTCTGAGATAAGTTTCACAAAGACTTTTTGAATTTCGCGGAAACAAAATCCAAGTCAAATTCCTGGAGGATAAATATCCATCTATTGATATTTTTGTCGATGATGTGTCATGTCAACATGTATTGAAATGGATTCACAATAGCAACGACAATGGTCTTATGAAGCAGAATATAATGACAGAACCACTGGACAACATGCACTGTTTCCAACGCAAGCTTCTCAACATCGAAGTATTTGAGTTCCAGTCCAACCAGGCCTCAGCGTAGGTAATAAATCACATGCTCTTCGAGCAGATCATCTTCTTGAACCAAGACCATACCGATGGTCAAATCTGCAGCGACCAAGTACAATAAGAAATATTTATTATAATTGGGAGGCTAGAGAAGAGGGGCATACATGAGGGCGCATTTCAACGCTTTGAAAGAGTGTTGAGCGGCTTCATCCCAATAGAAATGGACTCCCTTCTTCAATAAACACATGAACCCTTTAGTGATTTCGGCATAGTTTGTAATAAAACATCGAAGAAAGTTCACTTTTCCCTGTAAGCTTTGAATATTAGGGACTATGCACAGGGGAGGCAACTGAACTATTGCCTCAACCTTCATAGGATTGACCATGATCCTTGTTGTCGAAACTATGAAACCTAGAAGATGACCCAATGTCACGTAGAATCTGCATTTGTTAGCATTGAAGTGAATCCTATAGTAGCGACATATCTCAAAGATTAGTCGGAGGTGTGTGGGATGATCATCTCTCTTACGAGAATGTGATTCTAAATCATCGAGATAACCCTCGACTATATGTCTAAGGTTGTGGAAATAAAAAGACATGGCCCGCTGAAAAGTGGCTCCAACACTCTTCAGGCCAAAAATCATATTACGATAAGAAAATGTGCCCCATGAACAGAAAAATGTTGTTTTATGATGGTCTTCAAGTTTGATATGTATCTGGTTGTATCCCAAGAAAACATCCATGAAAGAAAAGACCTCACATATTGCGCATTCATTGAAAATATGATCAATGAATGGTGTGGAGAAATTATCCTTTGGACATGCCTTATTCAAATCACGAAAGTCCATACACACATGAATCCTACCCTACTTTTTGTTGACCAAAATGAGATTTAACACTCATTGAGTCAAATGAATGGGGTAGATGAAACCGGATTGGAGCAGTTTCTCTACTTCATCCTTAATAGTTGCCACTTTCCGAGGATTCACTGGAAGAATCTTATGTCGGACCACCTTCGCATCAGTATAACTCGATATCTCATGTTTGACGATTCTTGGATCAATGCCTGGCATTTCCTTGTAAGACCAGGAAAAAACGTCATGGAATTCCTTAAATAAATATGTGTAGATTCAAATTTCCTCGGGGGAGCATTCCACTCCAATGAAGACATTTTCTATGATGTGAAGGGTTCTGGAGATGTAAATAGGTATCATTTGATCAATAGTTTCCATATTACCCTCAGTGTAAACTGTGATCGTAGCCAGAGGATTAATAGGACAAGACCTATCTCCAGTCATAGTTAACAAAAATTCACCTACCTCTCTTATTCTTAACTCTGGGAGGAAATAAGATCTCTGATGGAGATCATACCAGGGTCTATCTGGACTAGTCAATTCCTCTAAGATCGCCTCATCAAAGGGAAATACCAATTCTAAAGAATCATTAATAACAGGGGAACCTTGATCCCAAATAGGCTCGAGAAATCGATCTAACTCCTGTGAGGGAGTTAGATCAAGGTCAGCCAAATCTTGTTGGACAATATTGTAGGCAACTTCTGTCACAGACAAAGGCATGGAAATGCCAAGATTCCCTTTCCCTTCCATCGAAGCTGATGGGGAAGGAAGATTCCATGGATTGTTAAAGTAAGTCATTCTGAAAGATGACACTTGAAAATTTTTAGCCCTAGGTTGGTCAAGGACAGTCAATATGAGCTTGACATCACTGGAAGGAGGCGGGTAATCGAAAGTACCCACCAACGGTGGGCAGAAACCAACCCCTACATTGACGGCATCGGGTTAAGGGTTATCAATCATCAGTACCATGGATGCCTCCGATGAAGTTTCAGGCCGAGAGAAGGATAATTAGTTAATGGTTACGATTCAGACCTTGTGTGGAAACAACAAGACCTGAAACATTGTGGTAACCACTGCAAGAATTGCATAGGTCCAACTCCTTCCTAAGAGAAAGTTGTAGTCGAGAGGTGGATCGACCACTTCAACTTCAATACACATGGTCTTCTCTCCCAAATGCATTGGGAAAGAGGGGATGATTCCATGCGGTATGAAAGAACAACCGTCAAAAGAAGTAAGAAGAGTAGGTGACAGAGACAAAACGGGTTGGCAAATGGCCTTCCAAAATGCCAACGAATTCACGCAAGTCAAGGTGCCCTCATCAACCACCATACGAAAAATATTTCAAGTAAAATATTTCATGGGATCAGCCACTACTATCTGAAATGCAATGTGGTAAGGGAGACCGGGTTTCAAGTTGGTCGTATCAAGCATGATCATTCTTGGATTATAGGTCTCAGCAGATACTAAAGTGGACAATAGATCCTTTCTTTGTGAAGGGTAGCTCTGGAGGACCTCCAAAGAAGACATCGTGCAAGGGCTTTGTGAAAAATCCTCCACCACGGAGTAATTATGGGTAGCCCTCATGTTCGGATTATGTGAAGCTTTCTTCAACACCCCTTTCAGGATGCGTGTCATTATTTCTCCCATCGTCTTCTCAATATGGAGAGGAAAAGATGGGCTTATGGATTCCTTACCCTTTTCAGTAGTTTTCGACATTCTGTAATCATG
The DNA here is from genome assembly GCA_032191745.1 of Picea mariana. NCBI lineage: Eukaryota > Viridiplantae > Streptophyta > Pinopsida > Pinales > Pinaceae > Picea > Picea mariana. The sequence goes on from JASDQU010105273.1 coordinate 86,741, forward strand.
TGCCCTAGTTTCTATGTAAGTGTCACCTTTCATCATATAAACGTTCACGGCTAAGGGATTACTAGAAGACGGAGGGGGTCCCTGACTTCCCCCATCCACGCTCAAAGAGTCTTGAGTCATATTTTTCCCATGTGGAAATGGGTTCGCTAACACAATAGGCTATTGTTGCGCCAATAACTTCTGGGCGTCCGCAAGGCAAGGGCATAGGTGAGTCGGATGGTCTTCTGTGCAAATTTTACATGGATACTTCAAGTTTATCTTTTCTGTTTTTACCCCACCAACATTGTTGTTGGGTTTATTATCCCCCTTACCTTCTTGTTTCTTTGTTTTTTCTTTCCGTCAGGCTGCTAGTTGGCCTTCGGGTTGTCGACTGCATACTGTGTACGTCCGACATTTGGGTAGGGGGAGTAGTCGAACCGGAGGTCTAGCTAGCCACTGTCTGTTGTATTGACAATTGTTGCAATTGATTTGACATTTGATCAGTGCGATTTTCTTGTGTTGAACCAACTATACCATCAGAATGTGGTCTAGACTTGTGTCTGGCCTTGTCAAGGATGGACTGTAGTGCATTTGGAAAAATCTGATAGAGTAAACTAGACTGAGAGTATATCAGTTCAAGTTGTTGTGCTCTCATTATCGCCTTCTCCTCTGAAAACACTCTCGACATTGCAACATCCTCGGATAACTGAGGTAAAAAATACTTAAAGAACCACTCCAACAGGAAATCCTGTGGGACCTATACTTTTATCAAACTCTTCCGACACCACCATTCTCGGATGTGATCTGAGATATGATCAGCCTTTGTTTTCTCAAAGTTGGTCAACAATTTGGTGTCGGCATCATATCTCACAGGTAGTTGGAAATGGTTTAGGAAAACCATTGCCAAATCGCTAAAGTAAGAGTATCTTGAGTGGTCGAGCTCGATGTACCATTTCATGGCACCTCCAATGAGAGTGCGTTGAAAGATACACAACTATACGGAGTCGTCTCGCAGCAAGTTTGACAAGCACCATAGGTGGAAAGTGGTCACGTGATCACCTAGATCTTCAAAAGGCTTACCTTTGAACTTCAGAATGTCTGAGGGAAACTTAGTCCACATCGGAGGCCAATGCAAATCGTGAAAAATTGGGTCGTTTAACAACCTTGACAAGTCTGACAAATTTAACATCGCCAGAAACAGTAGTTTGGGTTGAGTACTATGTATAGGAAAAATGGAACTTGGAGTTTGACTAGCACCAGTTTGCTATAAAAATTTGGGTTGTTGACCAGGGTTATGATAAATACCATGGCCTTGGCAAGCGTATAGATATTGTGTTTGTTGGAAAATCATCAACTGATTCTTGTAATTGGACGTTGAGGGTTGGGAAGGGATTGCTCCCTGCATTGTGGTCCAAATATTCTAGAAAAGGTTTCCCCCTGTCGATCTAACGGGATGCGGTACTAAGCCTTTCCCAGGGTTCCATTGACCATGGAAGGGGTTTCCCCTGGTTAGCATCCCTGACAAGGGAACTGATCCCTACCACATATTCTAGAGTCTTTGTGAGGAGAAGACTCACATGTTTTCCCCCAGTGTAGGAATAATACCCTGCACAGGATTCTGTTGTTCAAAACTAGGGTTTCCCTCGACCAACATGGCAGCTGACAAGAAAGCATTATTACCAAATGCGTTGAACAAAGAGAACACCATTGAACCCACCAGCATGGTGTATAAAGAAGTTCCTATACCACCTACTCCGAACAAGTTGTAGTCAATGTTTGGCCCGACGGGTTGCTGGGGAGCACCGCCGACCGAGAAGGACAAAGGAGGTATATGACCCCTATCATAAGGGATAGAATTATAGGGGGATGATGTGCCCCCCAATGGACCTATGAAAAGGATCGTTTGAGCCCCCTTCCCCTAGACCCATGGTCTGTAGGGTGGATTAGGTGAGGATAGATTTTGTATCAAAGTTGGGCATGCCGTATGAAAACAGAGGTCCAGTCACACTCTGTGTGAACCGAACAGTGATTGTTTCCATAGAAAGAATCAGACCGCCACCCAAAGTAGAGGTGGTCAATACCATCGTGGTCTGGACCGACGAAGGTGGGTTAGGAGGAATAATTCCCCCAGTGGTGGCAGTCGTTGAGGGAGTGTGAGGACTCCCTAACGAAGTAGCAAAATTTTCTTCCATAGATGCTTGCAAGACTATGTGATGCTCGTGATGTGTTACTCTTGGAGGGATAAATTGTATCAAAAGTGGTGCTGACAAGTCAGTGATCAAAGGTTTAAACGGCCTAAGAGATTCCACTCCAAGGTCAGAAATGGTTGGTTCCTCCAGATTCGAGTGTTCTCCTCCCGAAGCTGGCTCAGGCACAGTTTCCTGCATCCCGATCAATTCAAATGACCCTTGTTGTTCAATTCTTCACCGTAATAGTGGCAGTTGTGGCTCCAAAGTAACTAACGGTAAGCCCTGAAGCCTTCGCGACTGATAGAGCTCTTGATCTTCCACTTTGTGATAATATCAGCAACACAATAAGGCTTTTACTAACGTTTGAATACAAGAACTCACTAGAAAAGTTCCTACAAGATAAACCAAGAAAAAAACTATCTAGTTGGAAGAACAGTTAAGCCAAACAACAATAGAACAACTTATCGGTGCAAGTGTAACTTGAACACGGAAGACCCCTCTTGGCATACTATGCAAAGCGTGGCTTGACATCTGCCCTAGGTACTATGGCATACCCTCGCAGTCACATATGTAAGTCCCTAGAATAAAGGCAACTAAGTTGCCATCTCGCGAACAGTCACCAGGCAGGTACAGTAGAAAGTCGGGTGGACCGCAATGAATAGGGTAACAATTCCAAAACCTACCAAGGGTATCAAAAGCAAGTGATCTGGAAGAAAACTGAGGATCTCGAACGAATTCGAGGTCCACAAAGCTCTGTAGGCAAATGAAACTGACAATATCCCACTGTAATGTCCTTGACCATCCATTTCCGACCACGCTACACCAGGGAACTCTTACTTTCTCTCTACATAAAAAATTATAACATACCCAGTATCCAATTGAGCTATGCCACATAAAATTTTTGAACTGCAAGCAATTAAAATATATACACACAGAACTCTTGTGGAAGCATTATATATTAAACATAAACATACAAATACATATGTAAATACACGGATTCACACTGAAATAACAGTAAACATATACATCCAGCATATATAGGAAATACCCATAAAAATAAACACAGTTATAACCGCACATATGATAACCCATAAAAATAAGCACATAAATAACAATGCAACATGTAAATGTATCACACAATTGGCACTTATATTGGTAAGAATGTCACCAACCGTGTGCAGACTTTCCACAAAACTCCCAGCCTTAGACCACATTATTCATCACTCTCAATAGTGAGTCACCCTCGAGCTGGGACTAAACTCCACCAAGGTAAAGGGATTTCCTAACCAGGTTAAAGGCTCATAGAAAACAGGAAATACTTCATCTCAGGTGCCAACTCAAACTAACAACGTACAGTCCCTCATTCCCCACATGCATGTCCCACCCCAAGAAGTGTGCCCCTTCTTTGCTCAACATTCATTCGGCTGCCCCACTTCCTTTCTGGGCTTCAACAACAGGCTAGATAGGAAGTCTCAGAGCACTGTAGTTGTAGTTTAGTACATTTAGGAAATCAATTCCCAGCAATTCTCTCACCCAGAGAAAAATTTATCACTGGCCTGAAAACTCGCCTCTTCAATATCCCATGGGCCTGACAACCCACTTCTTCAGTCCAACTCCCAAGCTAACCAGATACACCAACACAAAATGGCTATGGATACAAGTTCAGGTACCGTCATGAAGGTATGAAGGAAAACTCAATGGGTGTGTGAATGCTCACGGAATAATGATTGAATGATGGAAGAATGATTGAAAATATGGGAAAATGAACAAAGTCCCAACAATATGTATGCATGTCCCCAACTTGACACCTGTTATGTTGGGAGATACTTTGTCCCACTTGTCCCCAACGTTAGAACTTAGGATAAAATAATTATCCATACTTTATGATTTAAGAAATATTAATATAATATTCCCTTTTGGCTTAAGCTCCATAGCTTAGCCACTTTCCTTAACTTTTAGCCCTCCCTTTCCCTAACTAATGGATTTTAGTCCCCCATCTCTTTTATCATGGTCAGTCTGTGCACAATGATGTATTTTATATTAATCATGAGACATATACAAAAATAGGCACACTGGCCTTTAACATCTAGGCTCTCCAGCCTAATCAAAACATAAGCATCATATCTTATAATAACTATCTCACCAAACTATAAAACGCAACATGTACACAAAAGGATCCCTGGCCTCAAAATCATGTGCACTCAAGTTGTTGCGCGTGGTATCCAAGAATGTGCACACTTCATCATTTTACTGCATAGTACAAGCATGCACTATGCCATGAAATGTACATTCAAAATGATATCAAACATCTAACCAGCTTAAGTACATTTTCATTTACATTACACTTGGGTTCAGCCTAGGGATATTACACCCATGACAAGTCCTCAATATGTGTTCCCCACTATGATTGGTTCAGCTTTGGAGGGGTTATCTCCACTACCTTTCTACGTGCGACCTTGTGTTTAGCCCCTGTGTTAGAGGGAGGTCCCGAATCAATTACATGTTTACTAGACTTTTTACACTCCCTGGCTCTGACTCCAATGTTTTTTATAAGCCTTCAAGAGTTTCCTCTCCAATCTAATTCAAGGCTCTAGCCTAAACTAGTTGATTGACCCTACAAACACAAAGTCTAGTTGATTTTAATTAGTGTTTATTTTAAATGGCTTGTTTTAACTCAAGGAAATGAATGAAACTAGTGATGTGTATGGGATATGAATAAGGAGAAATAAATGAAGCTGAAAGAAAAATTACTTCTAGTTGACAAAAAATATTTGCAACTAACTCTTTAACCAACTTTTCATAACTAACTTTTCCTAAGATCTTTTAAAGGAAAACCTAAAATGAAATTTCGCTCGACTGAAAGCTACTTAATGTTCTAAGAAATCAGTAAAGAACTTAAGAAAAAAACTCTTTTTCCTAACAAGCAAATTAACTAACCCAACTACTTAACCAAACTAAGAAATGAAATTGTTTTCTATATTTTTTTATGCTTGAAACAAGAAAGTTGAAATAAATTCTTTTTCTTTTTCTTTAAAGAAAGCGAAAGGGGAAAAAGTGAAAAACAAGACAAGACTGAAAACTGACCTCTGGCCCACTGTGGATCGCAGGGATTCACTGAAGACACCAAACAGACTGATCAATAGCTCAAAGACTCGCATAAAACCCTTTTGAAGTAAACACAAGAAATATTTAAAGAGATAAGCAAACTGACATCCAACCCAGGATTTGACTGTAAAATCCAGAGACACTACATTTAAACAAGAAACCCTGAGAAGTAAAAACTTCAATCAGGGAAGAGGTTGACTACGTCTTATTAAAAAATAAATCTTGACATAGGCACACTATTGATTCTTAAACAACCTGCATATGTACATGGGCTATCTATTAAGTAGTGTGTGTATGTACGCGTCTTGACCCATAGCAGGCTGCGTACACCTTTGTACTTATTGAAAAAAAATGTAAAATAGACTAATTGACAGGGCAGAAAGAACTAGTATGGTACCAACAGGTGACCGGAATCCCTTAAAGACTCGACAGACTCAAAAAGAAACTCAAAAGGTATAAAACCAATCAAACACCCAAAAAATCCCCTAAAACCCTAGAGGCTTCCCCAGTATGGTCGCCAATTCTGCTAGCGGGGAACATCCCCCTATGGCTACACCAGGGTTTACAATGTAGGCATATAGATGACCATGTAAAAGTCTCCTACTTTTATAACTACCGCAAACGTATCCCAGACTCATACATGAAAGACAAAGTCAGAAGGATCAAGTAATTGTACCTTTTACTCCGCGTCCGGTGTCGATCCTCTCGTGCTTGATAGCTCCACTGACTACAAACCTCCTCCCAAGGCTGGTCTGCATTCAAAAATAGATAAACATGAAACTACAAACATGCATTTGATATATAAATCATGGGTTAGATGTTAGAATAAAACATAAATCAAATGCAAACATTTGACACTTCATATTTCAGGATAGGAAAATTATTTCTTTTATTGATATCATAATGATTACTTACAAAAAGGTCGGCTACCGCTCCGCGAACCTGGTCTGGGATCCTCTTCACCAAGCTCCAAGTGCACCTCTGCGTATCTTTATCCTCTCAACCCTCTTCTTAGGAAATGGAATGGGCTTATGATGGAGGAAAAAGGGAAAAATGGGGAATTATGATGCAATTCTCACAACAAGGATGCAAGTGCTTGGGGCAAGGAAGGGATGTGAAACGGGTAGGGTTTCATTGTTCTTAATATTAGCTTAGGAATGAGACACCAACACCTCCTTTTATATGACAAAAGGATGTTTATTCGGTTGGGTGATGGGATATAGGTGGTGGATTAGTTGGGAAACTACCCAATAGCTCATAATCCCAACGAATTCCTTGCAAATTTTTAATTTTTGCAACTTTTGCAAGTATACGCGGGTTGTAGTGGTGCAGCAAGCATATGTACATGGGTTGTAGTGGTGCAACAAGTGTGTCTATGTAGGTAGTATTGGTGCAAGGCATGTACATTTTCAAAAAATGAGTTTTTAAGAAGAGCAACTCAGTGATGGCTTGGAAAAAATATAAAGTAAGAGGGCCAAATCCAAGGAATGCATGTATCGAGAAATTTAGGGTTATAACAAATGTGGTTTTAATTTCTTCCAGAAAGAGGAATTGAGACATCAAGATGGTAATATCTAGTGGAAGTGTTTCCACAGAGTCATCTAGCAAGAAGACTACTTCGGTAAAATTGTTCAGTAGTGGCATAGACTCAAGTGTCCCTCAGAATAAAAATAAGAAACATTCACAAAATTCTATGATTGAAGAGTTCAAAAATGCTAAGTTTCCTACCTTTGATGGAGAAATCAAGAAGGGGTAATAATTTTAGGCATGTATCTTTGGTTTGACAAAGTACTTTCAGGTACACAATTACTCTGAAAATACCAAGGTAAAGATTGCCATTTTTAACTTGAATGAAGGATCTTCCATTTGGTGGGATGACCTCAAGGAAATCAAGGGATTGAAGGAAATAAAGCTTACTTGGAATAATTTTGAGAGGTACTTTAGAAAGGAATACCTATCGAAAAAGTACCATGATAAAAAAATTAAGGAATTCCATGAGCATAATTTGGGTCAACTTACTATGGATTTCTAGGCCAAGAGAGTTGTTGAGGTATGTTCCCTACCTCAAGGACGAGAAAGCAACAGTGCAACATTTTCTCACTGGGTTACCACAATCCTACCATGACATAATTGAGTTTGATATGTCAAGGACATTGAACGATACCATAATGAAGGCCAAGTGTTGTTATGATCAATATAAACCTAAGCAAGAGCCTTATAAGGATAGGAAAACAAAATACAAGAGTGGATTCCAGAAAAATGGATTCATGTCATTTCCATATAAGAACCAGAAGAAGGTTGCATAGTTTGGTCAGCCAAGTAGAAGTGTGCATCAACATAATTGTCCATCTCAAGGTGGAAACAAGCCAGTATATCAAGCAAGAAAAAGAGTAGAGGATCCAAGTAATGGACCTCTACAATGTTGGGGTTGTGGAGAACCACACCTCTTGAGGGATTTCCCTCATATACAACATGATAGTATTAGCATTATTATTTTTAGTGTAGATTTGGAGATTTTTTCAAAGTTAGAAAAGCCATGCCTTGGTCTTCGGAAGACCAATGCATTCCTAATTGAGTCACAATGTGTGTATGTTTTTTCTCTTGAGATGATCCAAGGTCCTTAGGTCACTTATCAAATGAAGGATAAGATGTATGTCAAAGTCTAGTCATAAGTCTAAGAAGGAAAGTCATGTCAAAGGAATCATTGATCATCATCACATCTGATGAGATCATAAAAAAGGGTAATGATCACATCGCATTTCATTTGCACCTTGGCAACTGAAAACATGTGTGCGTTGTGCAAATTTGTTGCACAAGTTACTTGAAACAACTTGGGAAGACTCATCACCTAAAACGAGTACTTTCCCTTTCAACATTTCTCCCTATCAACTCGTGCATGCATCTTTGCCACCTTTTTTTTCCATTCTCTTGCATCCTTGACCTGTGATCATCCATTTTCCTCTCAAAGAAAGCTTCAAGTAACCCTCTACTACACAAACCCTGTGCAAGCCCTCTACTACACAAACCCTGTGCAAGCTCTCTCACTACACAAACTCTATTGTAGGTGTTTTCACTACGCATTCATTGTTCACTTGCTTTTATTGTTTAAATTGTACAGTTGAGTTTTTGGTACAGAATATAAAAAGGAAAAAATATTCACTAAGAAAGTAAACAGGGCTTAAAGATTACAAGTGAAATTTGATGAAGAAGGGAAAGATAAACTGAACCTTCTTGCTAAAATGGTAGAGATGTGAGTGAGGAAGCCCTATGGTTTTGTATTTTTGGGTATGAGGTCATCCCAAGTTTTTTTTCATGTCATAGAAGTTGTGGGAAGCATGCATTTGATGGTGGAGAAAGGTGTTCACAAGGGCGATAGCATAAAATATTTCCTGGGAACAAGTTTTGTTTTGACTGGTAAATTGTTAGGGTCCTAACCCACACCTAGGTAGAACAATATATTCAGATGTAATGAAGGTCAATATTAATAAGGCCTTTCAATAAAATAGAATAAGGAGGATGTAAGAATACCTAATAGAAGCTTCTACTTCTAGAAGGATCTTCCTCTAGATGCTTCTTTTAGTATAAATAGGAGTCGAGGGTATCAGAACCACAGCTTGGATATTATTGTAAAAGAGATCTTATCAACTGGAGGTTGCCCCCTCGAAGAGGCCCGTGAACATTTCTTTCAGATTCAAAGTGTTATTTGTATTATTATTCTCATATCATTTCAGTGCTATTGTGGTGAATGTTCTGATTATATTTTTTTTATTCTTCCATTTCTAGCATTTTATTTATGTTCTACATACATTTTATATCTGGCATATTACAAGTGGTATCAGAGCACTTTCCTCAGCAGAAAGTGTGAGTTAAATTTTTTTTTTAGGGTAGAGATGTATTTCGACGTCTTTAAGCCACATAGATCTATCCTTACGCGCATAAACCCGTGGTTGAGGGATTCATACATGCAGGAAATACAAGTGGTACTTAAGCGCACATCTGTTGGCCACCCTTGTAACCCCTGTTGGTACCCCTTCGAGTGGTAGCGCATCAAACAACACCTGTGTATGAATCGACCTAGATTAACTGAAGCCCTCTTTAGATAAACCGATCGGCCACCTAACTTCTATAGTGTCATTGAGAACAACACTCAGGAAGATACTCTCTAGTACATGAGTAGTCGGGTATTACAGCTAAGGGTATGGTCTATCCTCCCTAGTTAGTGCCATGAGATATTGGGTCGAGTACTACTATTAGACCCCGAACATATATCAGAGAGATATAGCATAGGGAAAACCATTTTCTGTAGAACCCTTTAATACCTAACCCTTGAGGATAGAAACATAAACAAATTAAAACAGACAAGATCTATTGCTGTGCAACTGTGTTCTAGTTGCCAAGTCAATACACATTTATTTATGGTTAATCATTTGGAAAAAATTTCACTATTATTTGAGATCTATTCCATTGGATTCATCTCTTCATCCTCATCAAACTCATCCATATCATTTTTCGGAAAAAAAATTGACCCCGCCTGCCCCTTTTCAGTTCCCCCATCCTCATGGCCCATACCTGTACCCAAGACTTGGAAGCTCGCTTCAACACCTTGCAATATGGTCTCATTGAGACCCAAAAAGAAGTGAAACAACTCAGTGCCAATGTTGTCACCATCAATACAACCATCCAATTCTCAATGGAGGAAATCAAGCAAGACCTTACCACCTAGCTTGAATTAGTATTTTCGGCACTCTGCACCAAATTGCACACCCCTACAGATAATCCTTCCTCTTCCTCACCTCCACAGACTGAAGGTGACCATTCCTCTCATTCCCATAACTTTCAGAACCATCACTTTCAATGTGACCTATGCTTTCCACGGGTGGATGTGACCAAATTTGATGGCTCGGACCCCACTAGTTGGGTAACCCAAGTGGAACATTATTTCTCTTTATACAACATTATAGATGACTTGGCCAAACTCTAGTATGGTGTTCTCCATCTAGATCAAGAACTTTGGCAATGGTGGAAATGGAGAAAAACTTTTAGTAAAGGGTATATTTCTTGGACACACTTTGTGGTGGAGCTTTATGAACGCTTTGACACTGACACCAACCATTTGGGCCATTTGACAAAGTTGAAACAATTAGGAACAGTGGAAGACTTTATAGCTTCCTTTGAGTGCCTGGATTTTAGAATAGAGGGCATGTCTGATGCCTTTTTCCGAGAGTGTTTTATCAGTGGCCTCAAGGAAGAGATTCGGGCCCATGTCCTCATGGCTCAGCCTTAGAGTTGGGTGGAGGATACTAAAAGAGATAAAGAAGCACAATAGGTTGTATATTCTCAAAACCAAAAACCCTCCTTTATCCCTCACCCTAAACCAATAAATCCACTACTCCCTCTGCTCCACTCAAGATCCAAAAATTGACCAGGGCTAAAATGGCTGAATGCCAACTCAAAGGCCTTTGTTATAACTGTGATGACAAATATTTCTCGGAAGAACAAAATCTTTTTATGGCCATCTCCGAGGATATTTCGGAAGAGGATGTAGAAACTCCCCTTTTGTTTGAGTCACCTGAATCAACTGACATAACCCCTCCTTCAAACCCTCCCGAAGTAGAACTGGTCATTTCCCTCAATGCTCTCACTGGATTCTCCACTCCCCAAACCCTCAAGATAATAGGTTACATCAAGCATCGGAAGGTCATCATTCTGGTTGACAGTGGAAGCACCCATAATTTTATTCATCGCCACATTGCCCAAGAAACTCATTGCTACATCCATGTCGTCAATAATTTCCAAATCATGATTGCCAATGGTGGTTCCATGAAATGTGGAGAGAGTTGTGAAAATGTGTGTCTCCAAATTGGTGACTACCACCTAAAATCCCATATGTTTGTTATCGACATGGGAGGTTGTGACATTGTGTTGGGTGTATACTGGCTAAGGACTTTGGGTCCCATTCTCATGTATTTCAAAGACTTAACCATGCAATTCAACCAGGAGGGCCACCAATATAAATTCCAAGGCATCACTGTTGATTCACCTAACATCATTAGTTCCCATCGCATGGAAAAGATGCTCAAAAAAGGTCATTCTGGTGTTATCACCCAACTCCATGCCATACAAGCAATAGATACACCCTTAGTCCCCCATGACCTCAAAGCCATCCTTTCTAGACATCAATTGGTATTTTCCACTCCCCAAGGACTCCCTCCTTCCCATGGTGTTCATGATCATTCCATTCCCCTTGTACTCGTAAGCCTTCCTCAAAATATCCATCTGTATTGTCACCCCTTTTCCCAAAAAAATGAAATTGAGAAAATGGTCCACGAACCCCTTAATGTAGGTGTTATCCACCCTATTACAATCCCCTACTCTTCTCCTGTGGTCATGGTCCTAAAGAAAGAAGGTTCTTGGCGAATGTGTCCTGACTTCCGTGCCCTCAAAAAACTTACCATCAAATACAAATTCCCCATTCCTATCATTGATGACCTCGATGAATTGAGTGGCGCCCAATTCTTCACTAAACTAGATCTTCATTTAGGCTACCACCAGATACGTATGAAAGAGGTAGACATTCCCAATACTACCTTAATAACTCATGAGGGCCACTATGAGTTTTTTGTCATGCCCTTTGGCTTGTGTAATGCCCCCTCCACCTTCCAAAGCCTCATGAATCATGTGTTATGTCCTTTTCTTCACCATTTTGTCTTAGTTTTATTTGATGATATCCTCATTTATAGAAAAACCTGAACAGACCATATTTCTCATGTGGATCAAGTTCTCCATCTACTCTCTCAACACAAACTTTTCCTGAAACAATCTAAATGTTCTTTTGGCACCTCAGAAGTAGAATACTTGGGTCATCTAGTTGGTAAGGATGGCGTCAGGGTGGATCCTAAAAATATTGAAGCTATGCAAGACTGGCCTCACCCAAAGACTCTTAAGAGCTTGCGTGGATTTCTAGGCTTAACGGGGTATTATCGCAAGTTTTTTAAGAATTATGGAAATATTGCATCACCTTTCACTGCTCTCCTCAAAAATAACTCTTTCACTTGGACTCCATCCACTGCCCAAGATTTTCAAACCTTGAAGATGGCCATGTGCACCACTCTAGTCCTTTCCCTTCCCGATTTCACAAAGACCTTTGTGTTGGAATGTGATGCCTCACGGAAAGGAATTGGTGCTATCCTTATGCAAGAGAGTCAACCTTTGGCCTTTACCAGCGAACAACTATCTGAAAGAAATCTGGGCAAATCCATCTATGAAAAGGAAATTTTGGCTATTCTTCATGTCATTGATATGTGGTGCCCTTATTTATTGGGGCAACGTTTCCAAATTAAGACAGACCATCAAAGCCTCAAGTATGTTTTGGAACAGCGCATTTCCTCCCCAAAACAACAAAAATGGGTGACTAAGCTCTTTGGATATGATTATGAGATCATTTACAAGAAATGAAAAGATAGTGTGGTTGCGGATGCACTTTCTGTTAGCAATATTTATTGCATAGGGGGGT